>JAOUZG010006261.1:1764037-1780548 GCA_026289955.1 Argiope argentata
TGGCCGATGAAAGGCGAAGATTTCCCCACTAAAATATTGTTTAACCACTTCGCTTACAATGATGGGTCTGACACGAGCATGGAATTACTGAATTTTTATTTTCAAGTCTGCAATTGAGTATTTAATACACAGAATTAAGTATTGAAATACGAAAAAATCAATATGAAACGATTTGGTATCCCAAATGCTCCATATATTATTAAAAAAAACAAATTAACAATAAATTACCAAAATAGGATGAGTTATCTAATTAGAAAGTTAGAAAGTTATCGTATGTCAAGAGGTTAAGCGAGGATTAACTAAATAGGTTGGAAGCGAGGATTGCACTTCTCGATCATATTCTAAAAATTTCGATACAATGCTCAATTAAGTTTAACTAACACTATGTTAAAAGAGTAGGGGTGGTTTTAAGCCACTGCTAGAAACTTGGGGAGAAAGAGGCATGATCACTCCTCGACATTACTCCTTCCAAACATTCCGTCTAACTCTAAATGCTCTATTTGTTTGTTCCACAATTATTTTCAACAAAGAACAATACTGACAATTTTCGTGTCAGTTTTCTATTTATAATTGTTTCATTTTTTTCCATTTTGTAACATAATACACTTATAGTTTTCTCATTTTTTATTTTTTATTTTCCTTTTTTTCTCATTAACTTTGAAAAATAAAATGCTACATTGATTAAAAAATCAACTTCTTGGATTTGTCGAATGACTATGTTACGCCTTACAGTTTGAAAATGCATTTTTAGAAATTTTTGACAATGAATACATCGATGAAAAACATAATGATCTACATGTATTGAATTTGCTATATGATGTCCTTACTCTAAAACTGCAAAATTCTGTCAAAACTTGGATGAAGTCTGCCAATTCAAAATCTGTTCTCTCCAACAGTCAATGCATAAAGATGATAATCCAAGAAAAATTATGTTTGAAGCGTGATATCAATATATAGTTTTATATCCCGATCTGAAGTCATGTATTCTATTTTCAGTCAAAATAATTAAAAATGTTATTATACGTGAAACTGAGTCATGGATTAAATAAAGCTGATGTATTTGCGAAATCCAAGAATTCTAATAAATAGACACTTCAGGAACAAAGAAAAAAATGTCCAAATAATTTCTAACAATCGAAGAGAGTCGAATTTTACACTAAATTGATGTATCTGTGAAGCGTTGTTTTTTCAATTAAGGCTAAGAAAAAATTTACACTGAAACCGATAGGAATTTTTAGAAATGAAAAAATCTGCATTTGCATATGATATTTTAAACTTAGTTTTCATCCATTATTTCAATATGTTAATTTATCTTACAATAAGTATTATTTTTATTTTGCAGCAATATAGTATTAGTTTCAATATTGCTTAGGTTATACAAGCCTGTTCAAATGCTATACAATTATAAAATTCCATTAATTATATAATTCTAAAAGAATACTTATATAATTATTCTTTAGAAATTATTTTAAATAAATAATTATTACTTTATATCATTATTCTTTTTCTAAAAGAATAATTCAATGTTGTATTGCATTCCTACCATCAAAGTAGAAAAAAATCTAATAAAAATTAATTTTTTTCGTTTTTTATAAATTATAATTTTACTGTTATTAACTAATTGTGTCAGTATTTCTTTTTTGATAAATCAATAAAAATATTTTGGAATCTTAAATTCAACTATTTTGCTAAATAATCAGAAGATAGTGATATGTATATAGGTATAAAAATATAATTAAATAAATTTATTCACTGATAATAAGGCTCTGAACCCATAAAAATTATATGTTAATGGTTACATACAATGTTAAACTTACACGAATACAATTAAGTTTAAAATGATAATATTTCATTAAGTTGAAATATTTCATCCACACGTAAATGAAATTAGTTAAATTAAATTTTAAAAAAATATAATCTTCCGTTTGTTCTTTAAGAGTATACCTTAATAATAAGGCTATAATGTAATAAATAATATTACCCTGTTTCTTGCTCTAGAAAAATCTTTATGATTAATTTTATGAGCATTTGAAGACAAAATATTTAAATGCACATTAAAAACCTACAAGTAAAGATTCTATAATTCACTTTAATATACTTTTCTATATTAAAATACATGCATAAAAAACTATAAATTTATATAAATAAGTATGTGACATCTTTTATGAATGTTTTCCTTTAAACAAATTGCTACGCATTATCTATCTATAGCCCTTTCTTAGAAATTTATCTTTACTGCAACCGTAGAAATAAGTTGAGCGTATATCTAGCAAAAGATAAGCAAAGGCGCTGACTTTTATGCTTTGCATAATGTATAAATACGTCCAGCTGAATAAATTCCAGAGTAAATATTTAATTATATTTATGCACAGAGATACTAATTATGCTTCCCACGTGTGGGTTATTTTTAGGGATCGTCTCTCGGATCGTTTACTACTAAAGTTGCTTATCGCTCTTCGCCAGAGGGTCGGGATTTCTTTTAATGACAATGACGATACGACATGCAAATAAATACAAAAAATAATGTTGTGTATAAAAATGATATTTATTAAATCCACCTTCTCATCTTGGATTGCTTTTTTCCACCAAATTCGAAGAAGATAAAGTTAAATTTAGGAATACTTTTTAAATGCTTGATTTAAAAAGTTGGTCAAACAAGTTTATGTATGTACAGCTCTCTCAAATGTAAAGTTACTTTAATTTAAGCTATACCATTATGCAGAGCATGCCTAAATTGGAAATGTCAAATTTGAGAGCTGTATTCAATTTAATTTTTCTATTCTATAAATAATTTCACATATGAAAAATAAAATAAAATAATAATTTTGAATGTTAGTAGAAGGAGCAAGAAAAATTTAGGAAGAAACAAGTAGATATAATTTCTGATTTTTTTAACGCAGATAAAAATAATCTGGAAAAAAATTATTAATAATCTTAGGTATTTTTTTGGGGGGGGGTTATGTCGAGAAAAATCAAACAGAGTTCTCAGTAGCGCCCACACGTTGAATGCATAACGATAACAGGACAACCAGTGGCGTAGCGATTAGAAAAAGAAACCAGAGATTTACCTGGAACATCTCAAACTGTGATAACTAAGTTTTCGAGGAAAGGATAAACACCCAAAGTCGGATTTCCGACTTCGCAAAATACGCGGCTTCTTAGAACGGCTGACAAGTACACAAAACAGTTTTTGTAGAAAGCACAAGCATTCAAAGGCAGTTTTCCGACTTCACAAAGTAGGCAGCTTCCTAAGGTGAAGTTAGCCTAGTAGTGAAATAAATAGATTTGAAACAAGTATAAATTCTTCTGAATTATAAATTCTTTTAATAATATTCTGTTGAAATATGACTAGTTTTTATCTATTCCATTATCCATTACCTCTACTTAGATATTACAATATTTATAAATATCCGGAATCTGATGTTTGCATAGAAACATTGATGTAAATTAATTATGAATCATAACATTAAAAAATATAAGCACATTAAAAAAACCCTTAAAAAATTGTTAATCTAAAATAAATCAACAACTTAAAATTGAATCATTAATGATATTGATTTAATTAAATTGAAATTAAATTGATCAGTTATTTTAAAAGGAAGATGCACTGCATAAGAAAGTAAAACGCTTCGATAGGACATTGCACACATTCATTCTTTAAGTTTATTTTAGAAGTGATGTCAGTGTCAATGATGATGCCAGTTTAAAAATGTTAGAACTATGAAGTATGAGTATCTTGAGTATTATGGATTAATTAAATTCAAGTTATTAATTTTATGTAGTTATGTGTAAGTCATACTAAACACTACGAGTTGCCACGAAGGCACTTGGCTCTAAACCACTAGGATTGAACGACAGGACCACCGCAATATCAACACTGGTGGGAACTCTGATTGAATCTTAAATGACATAACCGGGTACGGAACAACCCTTCCCGTAGGAAGTACATTCCGTCATTGATAGGAGAAGCCAACCGCCACCTATTGGTGCACACTCCAGGGTGGCAAGATTCAACCACAATGCCGGAAACATCTCATCCTCTTTTCGAGGTTCCCCCTGGGGAAAATGAGTTATAAATATAATGATATGAGCTTTAGGAATTAATTAAATTTAAGTTATTATCTTTATGAAAGAAATGAGCATTAATACCCGGTTTCCTTTTCGCAATTTGATTATTAGTCTGAAACTTTAGGTTCAGATAACAAGAAGAAAGGTTTAATATTTCACCAAAACAGAAAGAAAGCGAAAAAAATGTCATCTAGAAAAGTGGAATATCAAACCGACTAGGCTCAAAAGACTATTAAACGTTTAAACGAAAGTGTTTCCATTAAGTTCAACAGAAGAGAAACAAAGAAGAAAGAAAAGAAATTTTTACTAAAAAATTTAAAATGCTATTATAAGGAAAGTTGAGCCCTTATGATAAACACATTTAATTCTCAACCAATGAAAACTTAATCTTTCCTTGAAATCTACTAAGTGCTAAGATTTAAATATATTTATAATATATAGATTTATTTTACTTAAAATATGAAGCCGGTTTGTGAAAAGTCTTGAAGTAATAAAAGAAAATTTATTTTATTTATCTTCAACCCGGTAGTACACTCTCTAATTTTACTGAACATATCCTTTCTTTTTTGCTCAGAAATTCCAAGAATTTATAAATGTTACCTCTTTTTACTTCCTAAAACTTCAAATCTAAACTAGAAGAAGATTAAAACAGTAAAAATTGATCAAAAAATATATCTATTTTTTTATTTGTATATTGGTATCAAACTGACCCCTGTGTGTGCTAGAGTTTAAGATACTTTGATTGAAAACACCAAGAGAGTAGGAACATGAATGAAAGGACTTCCGCAATATTTTTGCAAATGGTACTTTTGATAGTCAAAATGACTATTCAGATTCTTCAGATATTAATGATATTTTCGAAAATGACAATGATAAGGAATCGTGGCAAAAAGCGACTCTAAATACTCTAGAAAATCTGATGAAAAATATTTGTTTATTTTTGAAGAAAAAGTAAAACCCTTTATAAAATACCTTTTTTCGTTTATAATATGAATAAACATTTTTGAAATTCATGTAAAAAAAACTTATTTAGGTTCTAAATCAGAAATGATAAAGATGCTTTTTTTGAGTATGTATGCGAGAATGAAAAAAAAAGAAGTTGAGAATTTTCAAAATGGTATGTTTAATCTTCATTTTCAAAATAATAATAATAATAATAATAATTGTTGACTTTATGTAAAATAAAGAATTTTTAATAGAAAAAATACTATAAAAATAATACATCTTATGATAATAGTGGAGAGGGGCGGGGAAAGAACAAAGATAAGTATGAAAACAATGACTAAGTTCAATTTCAGTTTTTCTTATTAAAAATCCCTTTTATAGCTTAAATAGAACACATTGAATAGTAAAAAAAATGTTTATATATTTTGGCCTCATATTATTTTTATACATATAACCAAAATTGTTCATATGCTTTGACCGTGTGTTATTTTTATACATATAGCCAAAAATATTCATATACTTTGACAAATTATTTCATACTTATAATCAATACGATAAGAAGTAAATGCTTGACAATTTGGGATTAAAGTGACCCTGCGCTTCCTAATATTCAAAAATTGAGTGCATGTGCTGAAAGGTTAATTGCTTAACGGAATCAATATTGGAAATCGAATAAAATCAACAAGAGGATCTCCCCCAGAACATCCTGGACCGTCCCTTCGACAAAATAGGCTTATCCAGTTCTTTTCCTATAAAATTTTCTATCTTGAGCAAAGTCATACCCTTCAGGGATGAATAAATTCTTATTTTCCGAGTTTTGCGCAAAGATGTTTTCTACTTCATCGGGAAAAAAGTAAAACATACTCTTTGGACGTCACATTATAAATCCAAATTTTGACATGAAATTGCAGTTTCTGCTTCAAGGTCGTGTTTCAACCTTCATTCGTCAAATCCTTTTGGGAAATCAAGTTTACGTATAGAGTCATGTGTAGAGTAATATAAAGTTATAGCCTGGCAGGTTTAATTCAAAATTTGATACAAGCATGCACTCAAAAGGCTAAAACTGTATACTAAATTTTATCTGTCTAGCTCTTTCGTTTGTAATTGTCCTGCTTATTTGTGAATGATATTCAAATAAAGAATCTAATTTTGCCTGAATTTACTTTAGAAATCTAAACATTTAGTTCAAAGATTAAATACAACATTTCATCAATTTAGCTAAAAACGTTTGTAATTTACCATTTTCACAAGCAATCAAGGAATATCGCTATTAAGCACCAAGTAGTTACTCCAGCTCTGGAAAGAAGAGAATATAAAAGGATGAAATATATTATTGTCATATATCGCTGATATCGTTGAGTGTGTGTGTGTGTGTTTAATTAGAGCTTCGGAAAAACTTCCAGATATGACTTTTAAAGTTAAGAGCTAATTTTTGTGTTTGTAAATAGTGATTATTTACGAGATATAATGTTATAAACTCGTTGTGAAGTATAGTGCAATCATATTTTGCTTTTACTTTCGCATTCTGGGAACTCAGAAATGTTAAGATTCATCAATAATTTTTTTGGGTACTTCGAACCAAAATATAAATATATTAAAAATCATCACCAGAATCATATTTTAAATGGCCGCCCCAAAATTATATCACGTATTCTCTAATAAATATATTATCTCTCCACATCTGGCAAGATAAATGCAGTCTACAGGTTAAGGCAGAGGGCACCTTACATGATATAAAAAGCATAGCATTCATTACGAAAAGTTAACCAATAGCATTTTTATTTACTGAGCCCATCAAGTGATCCCTGGAAAGATTTTTTTTGTCGATTGATCATTGACAGGTAGTTATAAGTATCCAAAAGTTGAATTTAAGTGTTAATACGTTCTTCACAACTGACTGCAAAAAATGATACCGAACTACACTTGTAGTCCCAAAATCATGTATCAAATTCAAAATATTTAATTTAGTGTGCTTTTAAATTATTCACGCTTACAAGCTTCTGAAAGCCTAGACTATAGTTCTAGACTATAGTCTATAGTTCTTTTAGTTTCATCTTGGATTTCACTCAAAATTTGAATAGAGTCTGCTGTATAGAGTTTAATTTGTATGCAGAATTTTATTCATCTAATTCTCAACATTTTGTAGTTGATGCTTTAATTTAATATATACGATACCATAATGGTATCTTGAGCCCCGGTGCCTATAGCACTTATTATCTAATCAGTTGGATGAGCACAAGATGAAAGGAAGAAAGTAAAAAGTGTTAAAAGAAAGGTTAAGGAGAGGGATGCCACACATGATATAAAAAGCATGACATTCGTTACGAAATGTTAATCTATAACAATTTTACTGAGCCCGTCAGGTGATTCTTGGAGTTATTCTTCGGCATTGATTCCTGATAAGCGGTTAAGTATCCAAAAGTCGAATTTGGGTTGTTGATTCGTTCATTACAACTGACTAAAAAATTGATACTAAACTATATTTTTAGTTCCAAAATCCACTCGCAAGCTGCTAAAAGCTTATACCGACAGACATTCATTTCTTTCTTGGATTTAATTAAGAATTTGAATGATGTCTGCAGTATAGATGTTTAATTTATATATGGAATTTTATTCATATAATTCTCTTCATTTTGTTGATGCTACTTTAAATTGAATTCAATATTTAAAATAACATCATCTTGTTCCTCGATGCCTATAACGCATAAGTTTTCTAACCAGTTGTGTGAGCATAAGAGTGAAGGAAGAAAGAAAAAAAAAATAATAAACCATTCAGAGATCTCCAGAGAGATTCACATCGGTGTCAAATCTTGCACAACTGCTTTCAATTTTTTGGTGAAATAATAACTCGATGGAGGGGAAAAGAATACTTAAACAAATGGTGATTATGGATTGAACTTACAGGGAAATGAGATTTATAACTGAAAAGGAAAAAAAATTGATAAATTATATTATGAACATCTGTATGATATATATAAACATATAAAAAAGCATTGTAGAATCAGAAATCTGTTGTGTCTGTCTATAGTTCTGCGTGATCTTCGTGAGAATTGCACTTTTGAGAATTTTGAATGAGTAATTTAATTGATTTTAACAAGTGCCATTTTGGTCACATTTATTGTGTAGTCTTGAAGTGTCACATTTTAACAGCTGGATAGACAGCAATGAAATGGGCATTAAGCAACGCATTTTAAACGCGGAGTTCATTACGGAATTTTTTGAAGATTATAATATTTTCTCATACTTCATGTACGAGAAAGTACATTTAATTTCAGAAATATTGTTTATAGGTACTGCATCATCTAATGTAAACCTAAAAGAAAAAATCAAACTGAGATTATTAAAGATGATTTTTTAATGAACATCTACAACTCATAAAGGAGCTTTTTGCTAAGTTTATAAAAGCTAGATCCAACGATCTGTCATATGGAATGCTGTAAACGATATCGTGTATGTCATTCCATTATATCGCTATACTAATCTATACATTCTCTATACTAATCTATACATTCTCTATACTAATCTGTACATTCTCTATACTAATCTATACATTCTCTATACTAATCTGCGCATTCTCTGTACTAATCTATACATTCTCTGTACTAATCTGTACATTCTCTGTACTAATCTGTACAGGATGTCCCAGCAACACTGGATAAACTTTTTACAGCCAGATTCGTTGTTTGGAAGACATATGAAATGCCCAGAGATTTGTATCTCTAAGACCCATAGTTTTTGAGAAAAGTACGAGAAAATGTAAGACATCTTAACCAGTTTAAGGAAAAAAAACTTTATCTGGAAGCAGGATTGGGCATTAGGGCCCTGTTTCAAGCCCGCCATGATCTCCAGATCTGAATCCTTAAAATTTTTTCTAAGGGGCCAAGTAAAGGAATCGGTTTATCGAAACTCAATTACTTTAGAAGTAGACTTCTGCATTTACTTTTGTGGACAATACAGTCCTAGGTACTGCAATACAGTGCAGTGAGACATTGCAAAACGCTCCCGAGCACGCCTCCATATGAATAGGGAAAATTTCGAACACCTTTTTTTAAATAATACAAGTACTTATATTCACGTTT
The DNA here is from genome assembly GCA_026289955.1 of Argiope argentata. Taxonomy (NCBI): domain Eukaryota; kingdom Metazoa; phylum Arthropoda; class Arachnida; order Araneae; family Araneidae; genus Argiope; species Argiope argentata. The sequence goes on from JAOUZG010006261.1 coordinate 1,773,130, forward strand.
TGAATTAAATTTTTTTCATATACCAGATATGACGTCATACATTTTCTATCACATTTTTCTCGAAATCTATAGGTTGTAAAGGTCCTGTTATCTGTTCATTTTTTATGTATTCCAAACAGCGAATCTGGCTGTGCAAAGTTTATCCGATCTTGCTGATAACCCTGTACGCATTACCATATTAAAAAGAATATTTCATGAGAGATATGACGAGCTCAGTAGAGGGTTAATGATCTTTTAATTACTGATAACGTAGACAATTAAGTACATATGCAAATTAAGTACATATAATTTTTATAGTTTGATCGTTACCTTTTACAGATTATAAGCGACACTGAATGAATTTTTAATTCCACAGCTCTCCAAATCGAGTATATTTCTTCGCTTCTAATTCTCCAACTTTTTTTTGAACGAAGGAATCCGTTCAAATGGCGATATACCCACGCTATCGTAATGAAATAATTTCCTCCCCGAGCGTTTCTGATGGAATTTTCGAAAACTCCTGAGGCTCAATAAAGCAGCGATAAAAGATCGACCGATTATTAAATTCGATCCGCCAGAAGCGCTCGCCATTTTTTTTTCTTTCATTATATTTATTTATTTCGGAGTTATCTGTGTTCGGAAGAGAAAACTGCGGATGAACTTTTCGGAAAAATTTTCTCGTCCGTGTTTCGTGTTTCGATGATCGGGTGCAGAATGTTATTGTGATAGCTAACAAAAAGAACACTTTTTTTATTTTTCTGATATTAATATTCTATTCTTCCTCATTTATTGGAAAAAGAATTTAATAGTTATTTTAATATATATAGAGCTCTGATTTCAAGTCATTTTGTGTAAGAATATTCCTGTGTTTCTTAGAAATGAAAGAAAAAAAAGTCTCAATAGTTTTAAAACTTTATAATTGTTGTAATTAAAAGTTTATAATTGTTTATGATTACTTCCCTTTTTATATAATAATTAACACAGTAATGAGAACTGCTGTTCATATATTTCCATTCTTCAAATATTGTAAAGAACTGACAGTTATAAAATTTTATGCGCATACAGATTAGATATAATTATATTAAGTATTTTTAAACAAAACTTTAAAAAAGATGTATGTTTTTTTTTTTTGCTTTCTAATATGCACCTTCGTACATTTAATACCTATAATGACTTACAAGTACATTCTGAACAAAATGGTATATTTTTATTTTATGTTATAAAAAAATAATTTTTAGAAACTATTCTTCTGTTTATATTTCATTTGTATCTTTATTTCTGGATATTCTGAGATAAAATGTATTTTTGCTTTTTAAAATAAAATTGATATTTAAAAGGAATTCATGGAATTGTTTTTCGTGTACTAGAATTCACATTATGATTTCCTTTTTTTCTCAAAAATTTAAATTTTTAATGATAAGTAAATTTTAGTCTTTTAATAAACAAAATCGTTTGCACTAAAAAGTAATTGAAAACATATATATTTACCTAATTGCATATATTATTATTTGAAAATGAATATTTTTAATGTTATTTTATTCGTATGTAATTATTTATATAAAAATAAATTGCTTAAAGCAAGAATTCAATTGCTTAGTTGAATTCAAAGTTTAAAATTTTCTCACTTTCTTAATTGCTTATTTTTTACTTACATTTAAAATAGTTGTGATATATTTTGGGATTTTTATCAAATTAGGAGAATTATTGGAATACAACAAATGCTTTGAGTCTACATCGAAAATAAATCATACTAAAAAAAAAGGAGCCACTAGTAAAATTTAAATTGTGCATTATTCTTATTAATCAAATAATTTTTATTCGATTGTTTTTGTGAAGCATCTAAATTATAATATTTGAGAGGTAAAATACGCTTCTAATAATTTTTCATTTGAGTGAATTTTCTGTCACGTATAATTCTTTCTTGAATAAACTCAAGGTTCAAATTATTTTTCATAATATTTATGTATAATACATACGAAAAAAAGTAATCTGAAACGTTCCATGGAACAAACCATTTTATATAAACTACCAACCAAATTTAATATGAAATTAATTTAGGCAAAGCACACACTCACAAAGAAAAGATTCTTTCGATTTTTTAATTAGATTTTTAATTAATACTTAATCAAAAGTTTAAGTTTCGTCCTCAAGGATTTACTAGAATATTATGAAAAGTACATTAATTTACACCTTTATAAAATTAAAATAAAATAAGGCTTTGTTGATGATTTTAGTAATTTTTTTAAAAGACATTTTTTGTATTATAACACTTTTCTCAAAATATTTTCAAGTATATATTGCGACAACACTATTCGTCGTTTTAATATTTATCATACTTCTACTGATAACCGTAGCAAAGATTTTAATAAAATATTTTTTGAGTTGAGCACTTTACTACCACCAATTAATTAACATAAATTTTGAAATTGAAATTAAAATAAAAGACACGACCTAAATATTATCTAGCTGCTTGTTTTTCGAATAAAGATTCGAATATCTTTTTTTAATTCGTGTGTTTGTTTACACAAAATAGTGATAAATCATTTTAAATGCCTATGCCCTGGCACGGTTACGGTGTCTTTATCATGTTCTGGGCGTCCTGGGTTCCAATCCCGGTTTGGGCATGGTTGTTCTTTATCTGTTCGATCTGTGATCTGATTGAATGTATCCCCTCATCTGTAAAAAAGGGTTGAAAAAGCGATTGTGATGCATGAGAAGCTGTTCTTTATGTAATATGTTGTCTACTTCTGTAAGCCACATGTGATATTTAGTGGGGCCCGAAAGTTTCTAAATGTTTAACCCTTTGCACTCGGAAAGTAATTCGATGTATAATTATTGAATATACAAAGGCTTTTTTATTACTCCAAATTTGTGTGTGTGTGCATAAAATTGAATGTCTCCGTATTTTTACCATTCTGCAGATATTTTCGATTATCAAAAATGAAAAAATAAATAAATAAAACATCAAAATCAGCCACCTCTTGAATGGTGCCCACGAAACACCATCGAGTGCAAAAGATTAATTAAAAACATTGGAAATCATTATCTATTTCAAAGTATAAATAAAGCCGCTATAAATCATACTTTGTCGTGTAATAATTCGTATTTCCCCCAACACTTATAAAACTTTAGTAAAGATTGCAGCTTTGTGTAGTTTTAAATCCATGCAAATTGCCCCTTGTCAAAGAAATTAGAAAATTGCTAAAATACATAAACACTATAAATGTTTGCAATTAACTCCACTCCGAAAAGCAGATAAGAGTAGCAACGAAATACAACCAACGAGCATAACTCACTTATTTTGACGCTATTTGTGTTCTCCTAGAAAAGCAGCTAGTCATGATCATTATAATCAATGGATTGATATTCACTGCCTGTTAATTTCGACTAAAAGAAACATCACTGATCGCGCTAACTGGGCTCAATGGGAATACATCGGTGCAAATGTTATTCTTTGAAAACATTATATAAGCGCAATGTAGAGTATTATTGCTGTAACATCACAGTCCAAAAGGATTCCATAAAGGCCTTTTAATTATAAATATCCATATGATGTACGGGGAATGACATAGAAGCGGACACGAGGCTTAGTGACATCCAAGAGAGATTTTCTATTTGTCGCATTTTGTACCATTTAATGCGACTAGAAAGCTGTTTAAAATCAGTTCGCTCTCTAACTCAAAGAGAGATTTGAAATATGACAGAAACTTGGGGAATGGAAGAGCATGAATTAAAGAGCTTTTGGATAAAGACCTTATTAAAACATGAGCAATAGCACTCACAATTATTATTCAAGATAATTTTCTAATATATGTGTATTTGAAACATACGCTTATTTATTGAGCAAATTGCTGATTTTCAAAAAATAGTTGTCGCTATTCGTTAAAATTTATAATCTGTATGCTCTATATAATACCCAACAATATAAATGTTTTGCCTTAGTGGAGTAAAGAATCTTATGCTAAGGAATAAATTTTCTATTAAAGAATTAACTTGTGCTAAAGGAATTTCTCATATAAATTTACTTCAACATCGATTTCTAGTGAACATATAGCGATATATTCTTTTCTCTTTGTCAGTACTTTTCATTTAATTATTCACTAGTTGCAAAATTTTGTGCTTTATGAGAATCCGGTACATTATGTCGAAACTATATTTTATGAACTTAAACATTTTCCATGATAAACTTACTAGTGTAAAGGCAATACTCATATCATTTGGCAACTCTAATGAATAGAGATTTCTAGTGAACACGTTAGTAGATATTCCTTTTTTGATTGGTTATTACTTAAATGGTTAACATATTAACCAGTGGCAATATTTAACACACTAGGAGACTAAGGTGAATTTTCTGTGAATGTGAAATGCATATGAGGTGAACAATTTCATGTGCAATTTAAAATTTGGTATAAAAAATTCACCCAAGCAAAAGACAATTTTCATATCATTATATAACTCACATTATTAGAGATTTCTAGAAAAAAATTATGCAAATATACTTAGATTTTGAATAATAATTTTCTGTTAAGTACTGGTTAGTGGCAATGATTTAAGCATTATGGGACTCTAGTATATTTTGTCACTACAAACGTTTTCGTTTTTTGACATTTTCCTTTGAAGAAATCATTTGATCTAAAGGTTTTTTTTTGTCATTACAAAATTTACATCTGTAGAAATTTCTAATAATTATAAGTGTCCAGCAAAAGCATATCAGCAATGAAGTAGTACTTAGGGCTTTGAATTTCCATGTATTTTTCTCTATCAGCTTCCATGTTTCGCTTATGACTTTAAACGACTTAAACAGAAGAGGATTTAATTTACAATTTTCCAGGAAAAAAAAACATCTAGCAAAGCTTGGTTTTCCTGGTATTGTATAGTAAATAAATTAAACTGTAAACGACTTACAACATTTTTCGGACCTTTTGATTCGAAGGCTATTTTAGTCCCTCGTTACTACTTTAAAGTGAAAAATATTATTGAGAATAATGCATTGAGTGAAAATTATGACAGGAAAATAAAAATTAAGTTTCTGAATCAGAGCATAATCTGATGTTAACGAAACAATGTCACTTGACGATAAGTCTTCAACAAATATCTAAAAATCATCGAATAGCATGTATTAATGTCTTTATTGGAAACTAAATAATATCGTATCAAACTTTTCCGAATTCGTTTTTCACGAATTTTAAAATTACAATGCAAGCATCAAATGATATACTGTCAGAAATAAACTTTTAGTTAAAATAATTGAAATCTACTGTTGCAAATTTTATGTTATCATATGATAACGTTATTCTCTTTTGTCACTGTCTTAATTAATTTAAATCCTGAACCTATTTAAACCGGTTTGAAACAATCGCGTGCAAATCAGATTATGCATGCGGCAGTATTTAAAAAAAGGTAGGGATTCTTTTAACTTTTCCCAGGATTAGAATCGCTAAAACTCCAAAATTTTATTTAAAAATCCCTTTTGTGGGGAAACTCCGGTTTAAACAGAATTATCACATGTACAATCATAAACTTTTAGAAAAATGATGTCTCTTTTTTTTTCTCTCAAAGTTGTTTGAACTCTACAAAACAAAACAAAACAGAAAAAACGGCTGAGGGATAAAAAAAATTCTTTGGAATGAGGATGAGATGCTTCCGGCATGGTGATTGGATCTTTCTACCCTGGAGGGTACCCTAAAAAATGGTGTTAGGCTTTTCCAATCGATGATGAGGCGCATTTCCTACGGGAAGGGTTGCACCTTAGCCAGTGAGAGTCCTTAGGATAAAATTAAAGCCAGAGTTTTTGTTGTTGCAGTTTGGTCATTCAGTTTTATGATTTAAATCCATGTTCCTTTGTGGGGATCGGAGAGTATTGTATAACTTACCAGCTAAAAAAATGGAAAATTATACATTAAAAATAAATAAATTTGTAAATCCATACATATCTCCGCTGTTTCATGTTCAATCCCATTTTCTGCTCTTTGCTTCTTCGGGCTATGAATTCTTTCTACCCTGCTCTTTATAGGCCTGGCAGGAAAATGCGGTGCATGGCGGGCATTCGTGCCACGTTGTAACTTTTTTTGGCAGGGGGATAAGTCTCTAAATATGGTAACCTTCTTTATTATTTTTAATAACCCTAAAATGGAAAAACTGAGGCCTTAAAAGCGATAAATAGCCAAATCGACCAATCTACCTATGCATTTTGAGTCTTCAAAATCCTCAAATCAAAACAACATCTTGTTCTTGTATGATTAAAAAAAGGCTGGGTTGAAGAAAAAAACTCTCAAAAACTAACTGCAACCATCATAAGATCAACACCCTTTCGATCAGAAAGCCAGCAGTAGCAAAAGCAAATCCTAAACCTATCCCGGGGTAGCCATGGTGATTATAAACCTAATTCCGTGGGACGTGCGGGGCATCTCAGTCGCTGATTTGTCCTCATCAGTATTCCGTGAGGGATCGTTTCTATAATCCTTTTCTATTACCGGAAAAAAATATTATATATATCCTTCCGATTCATAAAGAAATTTCGAGAAAATCGATCCGCATTTCTTTGGAGAGTTGAAAGGGTCTTGGCAGATAAAAATGGAACCAGTGACTCTGAAATGATTGGATGATTAGTGATGAATGCCTTTATCAATCACCGGAAATTCTTTTTCTTATCTTATACGCCATATCATATGGTCATAAATGTTCGCGTGAGATAACAATGTGCATAGTTGACGAGAATTCTATGATAAGAGGATATTTTTGGATGGTCAGCATAGTAGCCGATGAATTCCATTTGAAACTTAGAATTTTAGATATAAACAGGATATAAAGCTTCATCTAATATTTTCCTAGTAAAATTTTGAGGAACACATAAAAATAGCACAATAATATTAAAATAATATAGTGTTTACAATAATATTTTAGTAATTAAATATTGATTAGATTCTAATAAAGAATGTAACAAATTAAAAATTTGATAATATTCTTTCTATTATTTACAGAGTGTACATTTCATATGCGTTTTTGTTTATTTAGATTATTTTTATATCATCTTTAATTTAAAGATCCCTGTTTATAAAAATTTCATGCCATTTAGCCAATAAATAATTCTATTCTTTTTCATCATGTTTACCAAATCGAAGATATTAAAATTAAAGTACAATGTCTAACAAATTAAAAATATGATAATATTCCTTCTTTTATTAGTAGAGTATACATTTCATATGCTTTTTTGCTTTGTTAGCCTATTTTTGTACATGTTTAATATAAAAATCCGTTGATGATGGAAGTCTTAACATATTATTTTGCTTATTTTTTTACCAAATATTTGTAAAAAATTGTACTTTATTAAAATTTTATATAAAACCTTAATAAGTTACAATGAGTTTTATAGAAGAATCTATAGAAAAAAATAATTTTATATAAAATAATTTTTTACATAATTAAAATTAATTTTATATA
>JAOUZG010006261.1:1795548-1812417 GCA_026289955.1 Argiope argentata
GATATTTTAATATCAGTGTAGATAATATTATGCATAAAGCAAAAAAATTACAATTATTTTAAAGATTATAGTTACAAAATTCTTTCTTAAAAAGATATCAGATTGTTGTTCTGGGGGAAAGGTAATATTGAACCAGGGGCGAACTTGCATCGTTAGGGTTTGTAGCCGATTAACGTTGCCACAAGACAAAAATAATTACTCGTGTCCCGAGGATGTTGTCTGGCTTATCTAGATTTCACTAAATACTCTCCGACCAGTGAGTCGTTGGAGAGAAGGAACGATAAATTTTGCGAAAAGCGTACGGCTAATGTATGTGACTTGTTGGTGGAATGTTAGATGCTTATCTAATGCGTCTTGAAGACTTATACTGCCTGTAGAGGGCGCCAAAACATTTGTAAAAAGCTTCTTTTTCAAGGTCGCTGGTCCTTTTTGTGGTTAATTGGTAGAACTGAACTTACAATATTAGGTATTAAGTTTGTAGCTGAGTAACAAGGGAATGTTATCTGCCTTATGAGACTTTCACCACATCACAAAATAAAGACTTCTTCATATAAAATATTAAAGCAATTAATATGCTTCTCTTTCAATAAAACATTTAATATAGATATGTATATCGATTATTGGTCACTAAAGAAGGTCAACCTAAGCATGGTTGAAACCGTTCAGTTTTCACAAAAGAATTCATTGAACGAGATTCAAAGAAATCAATGTTACTCAAATAATATCACAACGTTACGCAAATAAAATGACTCTTGAACTGAGCACGAGTTATTGAACTGTAAAAACTATTATTAGTAAAGATTTGACTTTTCAGTTTTATCTACAAAAGGGAATGTCAATACTTAAATCACGCAAAAACAGTGAAATAGTTTGAAGAAAAGTAAGAAATGGATGAATAAGCATGGCAACAAAATTCTTTTCGAAAAAGAATTTTTGATGATGAACTATTTTACTCTAAACAATGGTTTTATGTTAGAAACAATGAATTGATAAGTTTATAAGTTTGAAAGATTTTCAAACTTATAAACCGTTTTGAAAAAGGAATGTTACGATTCCTAATGTGATGTCAAACAATGGGAATTAACTCTTGAATTTACCAATAAAAGATTAAAAACCAGTGCACATTATTATAAATAATGCCCAGTGTCTATACATTATTTCCCTCTTGCTATCCCCCCCTAAATAGGATATTTCAGATAAAGTTTCCTGAAAAGAATTAAAAAAATCAGAACAGATTGCTGAACATTTGGCTTCAAGCCAAATGCTTAATTTTTATCGAGTAAGAAGACTGGCCACCTTAAACATAGGATCTAAATCTTTCTAACTATCGTATTTTGGGGATAATGACGGTTAAAGTGAATGCCAAATAATATAAAAGTTTGGAATTCCTAAATGATTTCATTTTATTTGAATGAGGCAGATTGCATTTTATTATGAATCTTGTTGCAACTAAACAACGCTAAAAGAGTTCATTTTTCCGTTCACAGATTTTGATGGCTGTCGATTCTAATTAAATTATTTCAAGGTAAACCATGTTTTATGATGAAAATTTTATGATTATAATTGTCATTTTCCAGTGGTATTTCTGAAGTACAGGGCTGACACTTAATACATTGTGGATTTTACCAATAAATAGTTTTCTGGCACAGGGGTAGTATGTCTTCCCTGTGATCTCGGCGTTCCGGATTTGAGTCCCGGTTCGGGCATTGTTGTTTCTCTGTTCTGTCTGTAAAATGTGGGAATGTGGCCCCCTGTGAAAGGGGGCTTGCAAGCAAATGGGTTGCTTGAGTAGCTAAGACGTATCTCTGACCCCAGTGGACGTTACTTAAGACAAGGGACATCCTCCACTGAAAATCGTTGACTGCGTCAGCTAGATTGTCCATGGCAAGGACCATTAGAAACAATAGCAGTACTTTCTTTTGTTTTATAAAAATATTAAAATCCCTTAATTTATACTGTTTTCTTATTTTTTGGTCTCTTACCTTTAAATTAAAATATTTATCAATTAATTATTTACTTTTCTATTTATCTCAGTTTATAGATAAAAGACCTAGACGTACATTTTAAACATAATTTATTGTATTATTTCCGAAAAATCAAGAACCTAAAGTAAGTACGCAAAAAGTCATGGGCTGTATATGGAAATGAAGATTTGAGAGAAAAGCAGTGTCAAAACTGGTTTGCTAAATTTCATTCCCGTGATTAGTCTCTGGAAATTGAAAGACTTTCTGGCCGTCCAGTTGAAGTTTATGAGACCCGTATCAAACTTATTTTGGATTCATATCATCATAGTAGAACACGTTAGATTGCATAAAAGCTCGCTGAATTAATAAGAATTGTTACAAACATAACTAAAAATATTAAAACAGCTTGCCTGCTTCAAGAAACTTCGATTTATGGATCCATCATAAGCTTTAGAAAACTCTTTTAATTTATTGCACTAGCATCTGCTATTCACTTCTGAAAACGCACTAAATGTTATATATTTCTAGAATGACTAATTCTGGCGGGAAAAAACGAATAATTTATAACAAAGGAAATTAGAACACATCTGGGATCGAAAGCGAATCAGCCCAACTGATACCAAAAGCTGAGATGCATGAAAAAAAGGTTATGTACTGAGTTTGGTTGGAAAGGAGGAATATAAAGAGTGAATAAAAATATATAAAGAAATTTTTGCATTTTGAACTTTTATCAAGAAACCAAACGATTAATTCAAACGTTAGATTCAAAAAATCACCAAACTGAGCCATGCAGTTTAAGAAACGTGGGAAGAACTGTTTTGGGGATTTCTAAGCCCCAAATTCAATTATCAAAATGTAAGATAAAATTCACTCATACCTTGTCGTTCCGTCAACTTCTAAATCAGATAGAATTGAGGTATTCCAACGTGAATCAGAACACAACATCGAAAGCATTAGTCCAGGGCTTTCATTTTCATCTATTTTTTTATTTGCTGGACGAGGACACAGGCACAGATAATAATTTACAAATATATTCATATCATTTTAGTAGTAGGAATCATTCATATTGCATACAACCATCTTTGGATCCGTTCTCACTCCGAATCCAACCAAAGCTGCACTAAATACTCAAACCGAAACTGAAACTCACAGCTGTTACTGTGGGATCATGTGATTTTTCCCTGATGTCACCAATGCGCTTGCGCGAAAGTGTTACATCATGTTATGGTGAGGTCAGGAATTCCAACAACTGTCAAATCATAAAGATGTCGTTTTCTAGTAAGATAATGCAAAACCCTATACATATTTAGTCACTCGCCAAAAATTATTGGAGCTATGTTGGGATGTGTTGTCGCCTCTACCATATAGCCTTGACTTTCGACTTGCAGATTACCTTTATTTCGTTCCATGCACAGCTCATTAAATGGTAAAATTTTTAATGATGCTCATGATATAAAATCCCATTTAATTCGGGGTTTTATTGCCGAAGTTGGAAGTTTTATGAACATGGAATTATAATATTGCCTTAGTGAAGACAAAATTCATCTGCAAAGATGAATAATGCTTAACAAAATAAAGGTATATTTTTAAGTAAAACTTTTAAAGCTCCTTTTTTTCACAATCCGTTTTTAATTAGTTGTCAAACCAATAAAATTATTCAATATAAGTGTTATGTATGAAGCGTCTATTTTTTAAAATATTGTTTCTCGCTGAAAAATATATTGTTCCTCGCTGTTTTTTCATAATGGTTATCAATATTTTCATTCATGATCATTTAAAATTAATATTATGATTATTATTCATATATAATGAAACTTATTATTATTTCTGATTGTTTGAAAAATGCATAAATACAGTTATATAGATTTCGTAGTATGTAATTACTAGTGGTTTTCCCCAACGCTTGTTATGTCAATATAATATTTAAAAAGATGACAGGATATAATTTAAAACCTAATTATTTTAATTATCAAAAATTTCATACCAAACTCTCTTTGTTTTTCACTCCTTACTATTAGTTCACACTCTTCTTTTATGCATTCATATATCCTGTTCAAATTTTCAAACATTAATAAAATACTTTTATTCGTCCACTCAAGTTCAAATGTCTTTTTTTAAACTTGTAGCGGAAGACACTTGATGATAATACAGTTTTTTCAAAAGTCAACTCATTCATTAAATGTAATTCATTTTTAATATTTTAGCTATAGTTTTAGAAATTTTTTAGGAAAATTTAAATTAACAGGCTATAGCTCAATCGGAAAATCAATCGGAATCGAAACAGGCTATAGCTCAATCGCTTTCACTATTTTTCACTTAAAGGCAAAAATTGCATTCTCGCGAAAATCAATAATTTTTTGATACATTATTTATATTGATTGCAATTATTTAATAAAAAGTAACAGAAATAAAAGCTTTCTTTTTTTACCTTAGTAAGAATTGGTTTAATTTTTATTAATTGTTTTTTTAACCATTTTTCAGTGAATCGGAATGTATTTTAACTCAGATTTTTTAGTAGTTTGAACATTATATCCCTTGAACAAACGTAGATTCTGAAGAGTAATTCTAATATTGTCGAAAGCTTCTGGCCTACATTTCTTCATCGCATTCCAAATGTTCAATCCATAAACAAGGAATAATTCTAATAATGACCTTTGGTATCTCACCATACAGAGGGTAGAAGTCAACATTGCACTCAGCTTGAACACATTATCTGTCACATAATCCGTCTGCGATTCACATCTATCATCCAATTAGTTCATATATACTAACTAATTAGATAAGTGCCTTTCCTACTCCAATTAGGAGATGGCAAGGAAGTAGTTATCTAATTTGATAGATTCTCTATAAAACAGCTATATTGCTTACACTACTGGCAAGTGTCACTTACATATTAGAGAAGTGGTACTACGGTATCAGCCGGTTGCATTAGCGCAAATGTTAAGGTACTTGCAGTATTACAATTGTACATGGGTTTACAGCTCATTGGGGCCACCATCTGTGAGTTTTGGGCTTTGGTACTATTATTGCTTGCTTAGGGAATTAGGATATGCATCACTTTAATTACAACTATAGTCAATTTATGGTTATTGCTTAAAAGTTAATAAAGAAAAAGAAAAGAACTAGGTAAGGAGGGGTAGGGAGGAAAGAGTTTGTTTAAGTTTGGGTGTGGGTCGTAATCTTGGCCCTAGTTGGAGCTACTTCAATCTAGAGACTCTTATTTCGGTTTAAATCCTCTGATGCATCAGCGGGCTTGTCCATGGCAAGGGCCGTTAGTAATAACAATGCTTGAAAAGTGATTTTTGCTCATTTATATCAACCATATTATTTTTTAAATACACATCTTTGTTCGCTTTATATTCAAAGAAAAATATCGCACACTTTGCTTCTTTCTACATTTATTTAAAGAAAAATATTATTTCCCTCTTTTCAAAGATTCTTTTAATTTCTTTAGATTGAAGCTAGTAAAAAATTGTGGATTTACCAAAGTATTTTTTATAAGACCACCCATTCACTTCAAAGGAAACTATTGTGTACCTCCTCCCTTTTTATCTTTGTTCTTATCGATGAGCCTAAAAGGGAGCCATTTTAACACCGAAACTCCCTTTGCACCTTTATGGGTTCTTCAGGTTTCCCCTAAAGTGAACATAAACACAATCGAATCGATTCGCCCTTTTTAGAAATTTACTTCTGAAGAGCGCTTTCAGAATAATGATCTTACCCGAACGCCTTCCCCCGATTCCTTTGAAGCCAGTTTTTCTACCTTTTCTTCGCTGAGAGGTGAAGGAGTAATGAGAGATGAATGGATTAGAATGGCATTTGCTCGCGGATTGCTCGTCCCCTAATGTTTAATTCAAAAGCAGGAATTTAAAACGTAATGGGACTTATGATAAGGAATGAGTGATGGGATTTTGCGTAAACAAACCATTCGGAAAAGTACAAGACCAGCAATTCATAGATAAATGAAAGGCCATCAAATGGAGAGCGGGACTAAAAGTATTATTTTTTTAAGGTTGTTATTAATATTTATGAATGCTGAATATGTCTTTTTTTTTACTTTGTTATGAAAAAGTTTAAAAAATGAAAAGAAAAAGAAATAGCTAATAGGTACATTTAAAGCTCATTTTAAAATTTAGAAAATATTAAATTACTTAGAATGACAGTTGCAGCTTGTATTGTTATTAAGGTGACCAGGGACCTTTGAAATGACATTTTGCAATTTTCACCCTAGAAATTTGAAATTTTACAGACATTAATAGTGACACTGTTGGAGATGACACACACAATTATAACGTTTTATATTAATTTATTTAGGAGTTGGGGGGGTAATATAATATTTAATAGCGATAAATAACGTTAAAGAAAAATGTTCCAGGCAATTTAAATTTGTTCGAAAGTGCTCCACTTTTTATTATTACTTACTCTAACCCTTTTGATACAAAAGTTGGGGTTAATCTTGAAGTTTGATTGCGAAATATCAAAATTAACCAATATAATAACTACTTAACCCCTTAACCGGTTTGCCCGTACGTCATACGTGAATCGATTTATCGAATTTTGATAGTTGTAAACAAAAAATAAATAATTCCTAACAATTATTATTCAATAGTAAAATGACTTCGAATACGTAGATAAGCCAAGTATTCCATGGATTTCCATTTGAATCAAAATAAGAAAATATTTCCAAAATAGAAGATGTCATCTTATTAGATATCTTATTAGAAAATCTCATCTTATTAGAAAATAAACCGGTTAAGGAGTTAAACTTTTTTAAATAATCAGTGTTTTTGACCTATTATATTGGAAGGTTAATCCCAACTTTTGTTTCAAAAAGGTTAGAGTAAGTAATAATAAAAATTGGAGCACTTTCGAACAAATTTGAATTGCCTGGCATATTTTTCATTAACGTTATTTATCGTTAATATTATATTATATTACCCCCCCTAACTCATAAATAAACTAATATAATGCTTTAAAATTTTGTGTGTCATCCCCTATTGTGTAACTCTTAATGCCTGTAAAATCCCCTGGTCCCTGCTCACCTTAAGCCTTGAAGGGACATTTAACAGACAACGGTATAAAGAAAAATACAACAATCTTAAAATTTAATATTTAAAATAAAAAAAATAGTACTCTATTTTATAAAAGAATATTGAGGCATTGTGATTTATTTGATGCTAGAGAGTCATCGACAATCTGTTTAGCTTAGTTATATTAATGTCTTCTTGTAAAACACCACTACAGCTATTTTGGAGCAAATCTCGTAATTTTCAACCACGGTCAGATTGTAAAACTGCTGTGCATCTCAAGCGCAACTATAAAATCATTTATTTGAAAATTGATTATAAATGTTTTTAAAATTTATTTTCTAAATTTATAAAAATGCGTGACAATTTAATATCTGTAAAAATATAACAAGCAGTACATCAATAAATATCCTTTAAAATTATGTGAAGTTCTTTGAGCCAAAGTATTTTTTGGAAGAAATCGAAAATATTCCAAACAACACTATTTTTGACTTTAAGTTACTAATTAAAATTTTAAAAAAATCCCATCTAAGCACACACGGCTTTTCAATGTAAATTTATATTTAATTTCATACCTCTTGGGCAAAGGTGGACTTTTAAGTCACCAGCAAACACACATGCTTTGTTTCTATGAAGAAGAAAAATATGTTCTTACAAACTACAAATTTTATTCAAATTATGTTTTTCAAAAACTTACAAATTTGGTTAATATTTTAAAGAAATTAATACGCTTTGCTGTAATAAAAGTCCTATCCGGTCAAAATTGCATAATTTCATGTCAAATGTTTGAATTTTCACACTAATGGGATAACTTATCAGCAGGGCTATATAGATTGAAACAATTGTAATTTGAAGGAGCTACATCTAGTGAATAGAATTGGACTAAATAACTCTAGATATCTAAATCATTACAAGATTTTTCATAACTTACCATTAAAAAATACTTTAAGAAGACCTGAGCCTCTATTTAAAATGTCGCCGTAAACTAACTTTTTTTCTTAATTTCTTTATTTTAAAATGTTGATATTAACCATATAGGAGCAATAACATTCACACGTAAAAAGAGCTTTTTAGTATCCTCTCTACGAGCTTCAGTATGAAAGCATTTGGGAAAAAAAATTGTAAATCAATTCAATTAATGAAAAATATTGTAGTTAAATTTACATAAATGCAATGGCGTCAGAGGGAAAAAGTAGCGTAGAAATAAAGTCGATATGAATGATTTTTTTTTCTAATTTTGATAGAGATGTGGTAAATAAGTTTTCTATAAGAGGTATAAAATAGAGTGTGATAAAAAGAATAGGTTGTAAAAGGTATGAAAAAAACTGCTTAAAAATGTAGATTAATCTTAATTAAAACTAAAAAAATTGTTTCTAAATATAAATTTATTATGCCAGAAAATAATTGAATAGGAAATTTGATAGTTATACTTCCAATGATCTAAGATATTTTAAATAATTTGTACATCCTACGTGTATCAGGCAACCTACAGATTGTACTCATGCCTATAAGTATCGTTATAATAAGAACCTTGTTGTTACTTGCCCCGTCCCTTTTCAGATTTCTTTCAATTTGTTCGTATAATTTGATAATTATATTTCCAATGATCTAAAACATCTTAAATGATTTGTACATCCTACATGTATCAGTAAACCTTGTACCCATGCCTATAATTATTGTCTGAATAAAATCCTTGAGTTAGATATTCCTTCTTTTTTATCA
Source organism: Argiope argentata (assembly GCA_026289955.1). NCBI lineage: Eukaryota > Metazoa > Arthropoda > Arachnida > Araneae > Araneidae > Argiope > Argiope argentata. The sequence continues at coordinate 1,804,262 of JAOUZG010006261.1, forward strand.
GGCAAATGACACATTTTACTCAGGCTTATAATTATTGTCTTAACAAAAACCTTGTTTATTTATCCCTTCCTTTTCTATATTTCTTACGGTTTGTTCCTAAAATTGATGTCATTCAAGCAATTTTAATTTGACTCAATAACATTAGTTCACAGTGTATTGCAACAATTTTGTTCCATCAAACCGATAAACATTTTGATTACTTTTTTAACAAAACGATAGGTTCTACCAGTTGTTTTGACAAAACGTTGACAAAAAGGCAATCTATCTGGAAGATGTTGAGCAGTTCATCAAAGATTCTCGTTATACAACAGCTGCTCCCAGCGGATTAATATTTTATGTCCTCATTCTTTCCCTGCATTCATTGGATTCCTCAATATTTAATGGCTATCAATATTTATAACGACTGACAAGACTCTTCTTCTAATAATACTTCCACTTCTTCATTTTGACACTTTTAAAGCGTTTAAAAGAATGATACGACTTCCACCAAATAGTCAAAGTTTTCAGAGCTTCTGAACCATCCTTTACTGCCCGCTTATTATGGATAGTATTTGTTACAAGCTTCAGTAAATAAGAATTTATTTTAATGGAAGATTCTTTGATATAAAATAAGTTAGAACTTTGGGAAATTCCTTTTTCTCGTTTTGTATGTTATTTCTAAACGGATGTACTTATCCAACAACTGATAATTACACTGTTGATTTTAAAAAACAATTGCGTTCATTGGAGAGAACAAAGCAAATGCCCACTGTCCTCACAGGTCGAATATTCTCTGCCGTTAACCCTAACGTGAAACACATTTTGTATAAATGTGCGCACAGGTTCGTAAAAATTACTGTTTGCATTGAAATGTGTAAAGAAGTCGTAAAACTTATCTCCCTTTCTAAGAGACACATGTCAGAACATCATTACATCTGGTTAGTGGTGAGACGATTCTTTCCTTTGTTGCGCATTGTGTTTCTCCCGCTTTGATGTTACCCTCTGGACTTGAATGGAATTGAGAGCGTGAAGAGACGACGAGGATTGGATCCGATTGGACACTAGACGAGACGAGCTAATCTGACGGTACAACGAGCTGTGAGCTGAACTGAGAAGCTGAAGAGCTGGGCAGTTGAAGAGATACCACGTAACCTCGATCTACCGGAATTTAATCCGTAGATCTCTTGGACTATACGCAGTAGCCAGATACGCTAACTGACTGTTAGTTTTTCTTGTGTTAGCCGTGGAACTGTTGTCTCAGATGTAAATATTTATCAAAATATTAATCTAGATGAGGACGAGTTGTTGTTTTGTTATTGTATAAAGCTGTAAATAAGGCATTTGTGTTTAATCGCTACCCGTTTATTTGATAGACCAGGAATAAGTCATTACAAATGAAACAATTCTTAAATATGTGACAATGGATATCATATTTTTAATCACGATTAAAAAAATAAAAGTTTTGATATTTAATCTTATACTATTATACGAGGAATGGTTGTCAAGTCGAAAATCGCCCCAGAATTAATAAACTCCGGTAAACTTGGGGGTCTGGGGTTTTTGGCCACGAGGAATCGATTGGCGCCGGTTTTGAAGCGCTACGGTTGAGCAGTTCGGAGTTACAGATAGGATATTTTCAAACTTTATTAGTTCGCCATAATGGCTACTTAAATTTTCAAGTGGTAACGTGCTGCCATCTATATCAATATTCCTATATATAAATATATATTTTCATTTCATGCAGACACGTGATGAAAATTGCAATTTTATATGTTTAATGCGCAATAATAATTTACTTTTTTAAATTTGAGTTTTGGTCAATCTGATGGCAACATATTAATAAGATATTTTTCCCTTTTACTCGTAACGCATGCTTGGAGCTTAAGTTTTAATTTTATCTTATACTATAATACGAGGAATGGTTGCCAAGTCGAAAATCGCCCCACATTTCCGACATTCCAACATTCATCAGAAAAAAATAAGGATAACTTTGATATTTTTACTAAATTTTCTTTCAAAAAAGTATGATTCTAATTCCAAATTTAAATATTCGAGTTAGCTTCGATACCTGTTTTCTCCGAGCGGAGCACGGTCACCCGCTGGTAATAAAAAAATTAAAGTATAATATATTTTATTATGATCGATAATAATAGTGTATGATAATAAAATATTATGATCGATTAATGATAATCTTATTCTGATCGATTATTGTAGCAAAAAGTGAAGACATAAGAAAAAAATAAATATTTACAGTTCATATTTCAAAATATTTTATAAAAATTATAATAATTTTTGCTTCAAATTCTTAAGAAATATCTCAGTCTGGAAGCTGACTTATTACCCAATTCATATTCTCTGGCAGTATATTTTGTTTTGTAGCTTGCTTCGAACAAAATATGCATCTTCTAAGTTTTGTATTAGCTATTTTTCTATAGATAACTTAATACTTTCGATTGTGATAGAAAAAATTCTCAGAGCGATCATTAATAAATTTACATTACCCATTTTCATACAAATTTACATTATCAATGAAAGCTTTCGTTTCGACTCTTTCCTAAGATCATGTGGGTTTAGATACTTCTGCCTTTAAATATCTAGAATAAATGGAGCAGCTACCTTTCTCTTTTAAAGATTAAAAAAAAACTTTCTTTACTTTCTACCAAAAATAGCAAATGTTTTCAAGGGGTTCATATACAATAGGGTCTCAATTATCTGGTGACTATCGAGCAAATTATTTGGATAATCATCTTAGGAAAGATCCTATCCTCCAAACACCATCTGGACAATCATCTTAGGAAACCTCCTATTCTCCAAACACCATCTGGACAATCATTTTTAACGAAGCAAGCACGCGTCATGGGTGTTTGATTTACCACACTTAAGCAAAAAAAGGAGGGAATACCTCAGTGATATCGAAATATTTTGGGCACTTACCGTATTTTCCTTCAGTGGGCGTTTAGGGATTTTTAATATTGATAGATTTAAAGGCATCTTTGTAAAAAGGCTTGTGCATTTATTATGATTCCTTTTCGTCACTTTCTTTCTGGACTGGAATTTCAAACATAGATAATGTAGTTTTAAAGATAAACAGATGCGATGCAACAAATAGATTTTGAAATGCAACAAACATTTAATGAGGTTTGCTGAAGATGTCTTTTTTTAAAACTAAACACAAAATAAGAACTTTATTAGGGAAAACTAGTTCACAAATAAGGAGAAATTAAAAGAAGACATATTACGAATTTTATCACCAGAAAACTTCACTAATTTATCAGGAAATGACTTGCATCGGATTTTTATTTAATGATTGTAGCAATTATCTTAGAAGATCTCGAGAACTGGAGATAAGCAAATCTTTATCAATATTATTACATATCGGTCATTCATGCCAACAACTTTCTCTGTATCTGCTTAATATTATATAATTGCCTTCTTCGTCGTTTCCTGTTTTAATATATAATCAAATGACAACATAATTTTACCCTTAATGTATAGAACAATATATATCTGATTTCAGCGTTATTAAATGTTAAGTTCCAATTTGATTACTATATCCGATCGCTCAGACAAAGCTATTATAATAATCTTGACATTCCTTCTAAATATGTTTATGAGTTCTCCACTTGGGGCTTTATAATATTCAAACTCATTAATCATCAAACAGTAACATCTGTGAGCTAATATTTGACATGAAAAGGTATTTAAAAAGTATGCTTTTTAAATATTCAATATTAGATAATGTTTTTGGATTATGTTCAGTCAAACATGTGCTAGTATGCTTTGTGCATGCATTTGTATGCTTTGTGTGAATTTTAATTTTCTATTGGATTTGTTTCATAAATTAAAAAAATAACATTTCAGTTTATTGCGTTAATATCTAATTATTATACGATATTTCTTTTTATCTTATTTCAAAGAGAAATGAAAATGCATGAAGAACTTCTCATGCATTTATGTTATATATACTGCCTCAGTTCTATGAAAGTTTTGATTAAAAAGGAAAGGCCCAATTTCTAAAAATTAAAATGTTATGAAGTTTTTGATAAAAAATAATTTATGTTTGATATTTTATTTAACTAAAATACATAGTAGGAAACCATAAAAAAGTAAATGATTTGACAAGTTATATCCGAAATATTAAGTTCGAAAAACGTTCATAGTGGGAGTTCAAAATTTCAATTCCGAAACATTAAGGAATTATTAAAAGATGAACCATTATATAAAAAACTGTTTAGTGTTTATTCTCGGAATTTTAATTTTAGTGTTATAAAGCATATGTTTTGGAATTAAATATATTCATAATATAAAAATATATGTTGTATTAAATATATGTATAATACTCGTATAAAAAGATATGTTGGAAATTTATTTTATTAACTCTAATTCCATTTTTCACTAAAGTTAATATATAAGTTATAATATATATTATTAGATACTAATCGCCTTTGGAGACCAGCTTATTCAGATGGATATTGGCTGTAATAAATTTTTCTTAAATAGTTGGATATAGATTCCTGTTTAGGATTCCATCGAATCATCAGACATTAAAGCAGTGTTATTGTCTTATATATATTTTGATCATTGTTAAATGAACTTTTCTAACAGATTCTAGTCCCATAGGAATATAACGATGTTATAAGCTTACATGTTTAATTCATTCACCTTTTAATTTTCGGGATATTGAAACAACACGTTTCTATTTGTTTTTAAAACTATGTAAATGTTAAGCAAAATATTTTTTTCATAGCTTTCTATAATGGAAATTTTTTTTTATAGTAAACATTTGATGGAACATTTATCAGGTTTTGAATTTCAGAATAACAATGCAGTTTGTTGGTGGAAATTAGAAAAAAGATATATATATTTTTTAATTATCAGAATTCAGAAATTTTTTAAAAAATATTAAATACAGCAATATTGGAAAGCAAAAATTTTAGAATCTTAAGATTATGAAAAAATTATTTTTTACCTCAAAAATTTAGGAAATTCATTTTGTACAATATTTTGTTTTCGTTAAATTTCGTTTAACGTTTAATTAATTAAAATTTTAAAAGTCAATCCAAGATGGATATTTCCATTCTCCAAAGAACATTCTACAGATTTGGTAATTCTACGCCAAATGATATGGTATGTGGCAGACTAACGAATATGATTGGTTATATGCACACATTCGTCTTTATTATTAATAGAAATTTTAAGATTTTTATACTTTAAATATTTTTGAAATTTGGTAACGGTTTTTTTTGTTTGTTTTCGTTAAATTTCGTTTAACGTTAATTAATTAAAAGTTTAAAAAATCCGTCCAAGATAGACATTTCCATTTTCCAAAGAACATTTTATGGTTTTGGTAATTCTACGTCAAATGATCTGGTAAGTGGAAGACTAACGAATACACATGGTTATATGCACACATTCATCTTCATTATGAATAGAAATTTTATGATTTTTATACTTTAAATATTTTGGAAATTTGGTTTCGGTTTTGTTTTTGTTTTCTTTAAATATCGTTTAATTTTTAATGAATTAAAATTTCAAAAAAATTAATCTAAGATGGGCTTTTCCATTTTCTACAGAGGATAGTACGGATTTGGTAATTCTAGGTCAAATGATCCGGTATGTGGAGAGAAAACGGGCACACATAGTTATATGCACACATTATTAATAGAAATTCATTATTAATAGAAATTTTATGGTTTTAAATATTTCGGAAATTAGATTGGTACTACATTCAGTTTTCTTTAAATTCCATAATGTTTAATTAGTTAAAATTTCAAAAAAAAATCCATCCAAGATGGGCATTTCCATTCTCTAAAGAAGATGGTACGGATTTGGTAATTCTAAACCAAATGATTTAGTATGTGGAGAGGAAATGGACACACAAGTTTAAATGCACACACTTGTATTCATTATTAATAGAAATTTTATGATTTTTATACTTTGAATATTTTGGAAATTTGGTTGGTACATTTAGTTTTCGTTAAATTCCATATAATGTTTAATTAATTAAAATTTTTAAAAAACTCCATCCAAAGTGGGCATTTTTATTCTCCAAAGAAGATTGTACGGATTTGATAATTCTAGTTCAAATGATATTGTATGTATAAAGCAAACGGACACACATGTTTATATGCACACATTTGTCTTCATTATTGATAGAAATTTTATGATTTTTATATTTTAAATATTTTGGAAATTAGGTTGGTACATTTAGTTTTCCTTAAATGTCCATATCATGTTTAATTAATTAAAATTTCAAAAAAAAAATCCATCCAAAATGGGCATTTCCATTCTTCGAAGAAGATTGTACGGATTTAGTAATTCTAGGTCAAAGGATTAGGTGTGGGAAACACCAACGAATATACAAGGTTGCATGATCACTGTCTTCTTCATTATTAGCAGAAATACTTCTAAGATTTTATTATTCCTAATTTTCCAATAGATTTTATAACTTTGTACAGAAAATAGTTCGAATTTATTCATTATTTACTTTATTAAAAAAGAAAGAAAAAAATGTTTACCATCAATAATAATACATTGTTTCTACGTCGAATGATGTGGCTAAATTTTTTAAAGATATGTTTGTTCTAACTATTTAAATAAAATAAATTATTCATTTAATTTTTTAAGACTTAAATACTTTATTTATTTCTCATATTCCTAGAAATACTATGATAACTCTTGATAATTTATTATTTTACATTTTTAAAAAATGCAACTAATACTTAAAGAGACATTCACTTAATGATACTCATGTCTGACAAGAAAGAATAAAAAAGAAAGCGCAAGACAAACAAAATCTGACAAGACAAGATTTATATTTACTTCAAATTAGAATGAAACTTCATTTTTTTTATCGCAAAAGTTCATAACAATAAAAAGTTCAACGAACTTTTGGCGTCTTACATTTGAAAGCTCCATATATATAAAGACAAATGGATGCCTACATTCAGAAAGAACAATAATAATAAAAATTATTTACGTCAGAAGTGATTTGGATGATGGAAAAAAAAAGGTTTAGGAAGACAACTAAGTGGTTCTCTTTTCAAATTTTTCTTTCCGGTCAAACCTTTATTTGTGACAGTTGAGTGCAGTTCCTTTTTGGCGTCATTCTTCAGGACAAAGGGAAGAATCGTCATTCAGGACAAAAGAAAGTAACAGTCATTTATTCAACCCGCCGGGTGTCGTTCTGCGTCGTATAACCTGAATTGTACATTTCGCGAAATTTGCATCTACAGGAGTCAATTAACTGTGATCCGCTGGAGAGAATGCATAAAAGGAAATGTTTTCTTCCTCCCGATGCTCTTGGCGTCATTCCCAATTTCACATTCTTGCTCAGGAAGAGATCGTAATTGCCAAATATGGCGACTTGAAAACGTTGATCAATCCACATGTTAACGTCAATCATGAACACTATAAACACGTATTTTTACTTGCTAGTATGTAAATAACAGAGACAATTATTATAGAGTAATAATAAAGACAAGTATTATGAAAAATCTTTTAAAACTCCTCAAAGTCATGGTGACCTGGCGTTAAGGTTTCAACTTTTGAACCGGAAGACTTCAGGTTGAAGACCAAATATCATCGAGGAACCATTAGGAAAGTGGATGCATGGAATATCCTTCGAATATTCTGTGCATCCACTTTCCATGGATGGAAAGTGAAGCATGTTATATCCTTCGGGGCCAAATTTCCTTTCTGCTGGAGGGTAGAGGAGGTTCAGAGAGAGGAATCCAGTTCAGATATCGTCCTCTTTATTTCACCGTTTTCCAGAACTTATGAGGTACGCTTAGTGTTGCTTTAAATCGGGACATTAATATATAATTAAACTTGACTTAATAAAACTCTCCAAGATCGATAAACAGAGTTTAAAAACATACGTTTACTATCATAAATGTCAAGGTATCATGTGAAAGACTTTTTTTTAAGTCACGTGGTATTAATTCGATAGAAAAGATGTACTCGACTCATATCTCATTATCAAGAACATTAAGAAAGCGATGGTTTTTAAATATCTCAAAAATAGTCAAGTTCTGTGATTTTTTCTCGAGGCCAGAGTTTTTTCATGAAAAACCAGTTTAAACTACTTTTAAACAATTGTATGGGAATCATACTACACATGGAATAATATTTACAAAACAATGGGGGGTATTCCCTCTCAAAATAATTCGAGATGC
>JAOUZG010006261.1:1819514-1830917 GCA_026289955.1 Argiope argentata
AAGTACACTTAATAATAATGCAATACTGACAGAAGCGGGTCCTATATGGCAAGTGCCGTAGGTAACAACAAAAACACAACAAACATAAGACTCTTTTCTAATATTGAAGTTCTAAGATATTTATGTTTCAATCATTTCTGATCAATTTTTGAATACTGCAGTCCTTTTATTACCTTTCTTATATACAAAGTAAAATAAGAGAAAGTATTAAAGTTACACGAAATTTTAATCTCAAGATTTGTGCGACCTTCATTTTTTAGACCTTTTTGGGTCTTAAGGATACACTTTTGGAAGCATATCTATATATGTAGATGAGAATTCAGGTGGATGAAGTTTTGTATAAACTATTGTCCTCTAAAATGTAGATGTGTACTAGATTTTGGTTCAAATCTTTGAAATGAGTAACTCTTTGTTCGCTTGTTTATTTCTATGGGTAATAACGCAATACATTAAACTAAAATAAACGAAATCTGGCATGGAATTTTGTGACAAACGGCTAATGTCTGCAATAAAATTTTTGTGACTAATAAAAAAAGCTTTCAAAATTTAAATTCATTTCACGGTTATAAAACAAAATATAAATCAATAAATATTGTGACAATCCACGTAAAAAATCAGGTGAAAAGAGAGAACTTTTCTTTTGGTTTTGCATTTACCATAGAGATTTTGTTGCATCGGTCCTATCCACAACCATACAATAATTATACTCTACTCACTAAGTTTTTCTGCACGAAATATCGAAATGGAAGTATATTTCTTGCCACCTGCGAAATAATTGGATCCAGGTTATTGAAAACATTGCTGTACCAATTCGATTTTCTGGATTTTGAAGAATAGCAGATATAGGTTTTAAGGATACACCTCGCCATTCGTTGAGAAATTTCAATATTACTAATTCCTATGTTATTGTTAGTTCCCTTCTTGTAATGTTCGAAAGCGTTTTAAATATACACATTATTTTCTACTCTCATGGGAAACAACCAAATTAATTCTCTTTCCATGTCTAACTATCTTTGTGCAGTACTATTCAAACAAACCCTTTGAATAGTACTGTACACAAAAACAATTTTTTTCTTGGATATCGCTGCTTTTGCGGTGAAATCCTCATATACCAGATAACATCCAGTGGACATGAGTAGCGACTGTGCTACTTGGCGCTAACGGTGCGAGTTCAATCCCCATATCCTATACAATGGTGAACATGACCTTGAATAAACAACCTTCATACAGCCTGTTTGACGCCTTCTATCAGCAAAAATCGCCAGAAACCGCAGCCAGCATCACCGCCAACTAGCAAATGATTGGCGCAAATGTATCGTTTGTCTCACACGCCTTGCCATTAAAGCCACATAAATATTTAGAATCTCACACGTTTTCTTGAAAAATTGTAAGTAAAATGCAGATTTCCTTTGAATATTTATTTCTTACAAGATTATTTAAATAATTGCACTTGCTAATCTAGATTGATGTAAAATGATTCAACTCTTTTATAGTCATTCAAAGTCTATTTTTAAAAAAATTCAAAACTTATAACTGAGAATGGTTTAAATGATAATCGATTATCCATATTTTTTTAGTATTTCTTCTTGGTATTACTATTCTTATTGAAATGATCCGTACCAACACCTTTACAGATCATTTGATCTAGCTTTCTTGATTAAATGAGCGTAGTACAGAGAAGAAGAAATGTATTTTGATACTTCCATGGTCGAATGTGTGGTTCTTAAGTACATTTGCAAATATGGATAGATTCCGGGACGATATTTAATCAATTGTCTGTAAGGCATCGAAAGGAAGATTTCTTCCGCAAGGAAGAATTATTACGGATCAAAGAACCTTCTTACTAGTTTAAAAAGTATGCAACGAGATTCGCTGGAAATATGCTAATGTAATGCCAGATTAATTGTATTACTGATAATAAAACAAATTATTACTCCAAAGTTAATAATAATCTGAAGAAACTTTTAAACTATTAGTTCTATAAAATGTGGCCTTACAAATTAAAAATGTCTTGTCGTGTAGTATTTCCTCCTTTTTTATTAATATTCTTTTGATAAAATCTTAACTTCTAATAATTAGCATTTATTCTATTGCTTAACTTATGAAACCATGCTGAAATATTTAAAAAACACGAAATTGCCATGCATTAATGATTGCATTAATGTTTTCCAAATATAAATTCAAAATCAAATGCCTATTGAAATATTTATTTATTTATTTATTTATTTAAAGGAATTTACACAACACTGATCCAATTCCAGCATTATTTCAAGCTAAATGAACATCAATCAAACAAAACATTTAAAAGCTATTATTAATAGAAATAAATTTAATAAATAAATTCAGATACTTATTTATTTCAGAAAGTATATATATAATTGTATATTAGATTATTTTAAAATTTATAAATTTAAGAATTTAATTGTTGTTGTTACTAATTGCTCTTGATATGGACAAGCCTTCTAACTGTTGTCAGCGATTGTAAACCGAATGAGCGTCTCTTGCTTTTGAATTAGCGCCAACTAGGGCCAAGAGTACGACTTACACACTCAACACATTCCCTTGCACAGCTCCTTTTACAGAGGGACATATTAATACACTTCACAAAAGAACAACCATGCTCTTACCGAGACTCGAATCCGGGATGCCTAGATCACAAGGAAGACACACTAACTCTGTGCCAGGACACTGGTAAAGATTTTAAAGGAAGAATTAAGAACAAACAAGAAGAATTTTTCAATGCCTAATGGAGAATATTAGAAATTTAATGGAAATAATATAAAAAAATACCCAGCGGAAAAATAGTTTTAAAAGACAAGTGATACATTAGTTAAATTTGTATTTGTTTCTGAACTTAAAAAAAGTGTCCTCACAATGACTTTCCCTTGTGATTATGAATTACTGAACGAAACTTTCAACTTTTCTACCTATTCATGTGTTTATTGTATTTGTGTTTTTCGGTTTTCATTTATTAATCATTTAAGAGCTTTGGTAGAATAGGGCATTTTTGTAAAATACATGTTAAATTAAAGACCAGAAATATTAATCTAGGGAAAGAGTGTTTCAATTATTCTGGAAAAGTTGACTCTTTTAGCATTTTTCAAGAGCAAACGAAACCATCTAATCCGATTACATTTTTCAGACCACGGTATTAATTTCGAATAAGATGTTTAAATGGAATATTTATTTATTTGTTCAAACCAGGAAATGTTTTTATATTTATCATCATAAATAGTACTTTTTAAAATTATAGAAGTCTTTAAAGAGAAAATATATGGCGACTTAATTGAACTGAATTCGCATTTTGTTTACAATTAATTAATTCAATTAGAAACTTCGGAAGATATCTTTTCCTCTTTCAATGATGATAGCTAATTAAAAATTACCCAATATATTCGAAAATATCTAACGGAAGAGAGCGTTAAAAGGTTTTAAAAATAAATACTAATAGTCGATGTATGCCCCTTCTTTTTAAATAATCGTGCATAAGAGTCATTATTGGAAAGAAAAATATCATTACTATTATGCAGATCCACATTATTGCAATTTCAAGTGTTGTTATTGCTAATAAAAAGTAATAAGTAATTTGATGTAATTCGATGTGCATCAGCAGCATCAAATTTCTTATTCCTTTTATTTCATAAAGAATAAATAACGTATTAAATATATTTTCAAACATTTAAAAGATTCGATTAAGCTTTTACGAATAAAATAAAGGGGAATAATAATACTCATGAATAAATACATGATATTACGTTTCATATGCATTTGAAATAATTCTACCAATGATTCTTAATATTTATTCGAAGCAATAATGAGATTTACCAAACATCATTTTTTTCTTCTTTACAAATAAAAAGATACAAAGCGATTTGATACAACGTCGTTATGTCTCTTAATTGGTCTAGGGAAGCGTTATTTGAGTCTGTTTCATTGACCATGAAGACATTAAGAGCAGAAATTAATGACCTGTAGATAGATATTTTGGATGAAGGATTCATTATTTGGAAGCAAAATGATAAATAAAATGTTTCTTTTAGTTAGTTTTATTAAAAAAAGAAACAAACTTGGAATAATAAACGAAAAAGGAGCTGGAATTATAATATCATGAATATTTTTAAATAATATCACCTGCGAAATTGCAATCGAATGCAATTAATTATATAATAAATACGACGAAATGTTTTTTATACTCATTGTAGCCATTAAACATTTTTTTTCGTTTTATAAGTTTTGAATTTCTGTTCATTGGCTCGAAATAAGCCGCTTTAATATGTTTTTTTTCGTTTCTTTTAATTAATGAGTCATTCTGAATATTTGCACATTTGTAAAACTTTGTTTCTATCGAAGCTCTGTTTTTTTTTTAAATAAAAAAGAAATAACCAGAGAGAAGAAGAAACTGGATATCAACTTTTTTGTAATTTCAATGAGTCAAACTTTTTTTTACGAATTTCTTTCGAAATTCGAAGCAAGCAAAAGACGAATAAAGTGATTATACCTTAAAAAGAAATGCATCGAGAATACTTTTACAAGTAAATGCATCTAACAAAAAAAATCATTTTAAGATATAAAAGCGAACAACAATTCAGACGTTACTAAATGTCAAAGAATAAATGAAACTATTTATTAAAATTCTAATTCCAACTTACAGGGTGGTTATAGTTAAAGTTTCCCTTTAAAAGGATCATAAAAGGGAAACCATTGAACCAAATGCTATCAAACTTAGTAGTAAATTTAAGAAAGTCATGGAAATTTTTTACTGCCTAAAAAATTGAAAACTGACCATAAGGAGGGAAATGGCTTTGTATGCAATATTGTTAAGCTTAATAGAACATGAAGATGCATGTTTAAAATGTGTTTAATCGCGTCTGAAACCCATTACAATGCATGTTAATGTATATTATCTCAAAAGAACTATTTATGGTGATAATCTAAACAATTTGGTGAAATTGAAAGATTTGATGCATCAATATGTGCGTAACATTTCTCCTTATCTGTTAACACTTTGCTGACCGGTGACGAGTTAACTCGTCATTGCACTTGCATTATCTGTTTCAATTTATAACACCGAGGGCGATATAGAACATTGCAATAACTTGGCGTATCGTGTTTAGTCTTGTTCACTCTATAACAGAAAAATTACTTTTCCTAGTATTTACATTTTTATTAGAATTTTAGTAAAATTCCAAAATTTTCAACCATGGCGGAACGTATCGGCGAAGAACTTTTTGATGTTCCCAATCAACAAAATTCATTGGTGTTTTTTTTAGAACGTTTTACTTTCATATTCAATTACAAAAAGTAGCGGGTGACATGACATAGTTTCTGTGTAAAATTGCCCGTCACCAAAGTGTTAAGAGCTACTGTTGAAAATGGTGGACGCTACATTGACCATGCTCATCACACGTTTCAAAAGCGATTCAACATATTTTAATCCGACGTTTTCATGTCCTCTTTTGATTCACAATATTGCATATAGTGCCATCTTAACTGGTGGTGAGCTTTTGAGCTATTTTTTGATGGAACAGAAGTTTTATAATTTCCTTTAAACTATTACTAATTTTGATGATATTTGGTCCAATAGTTTTCCTTTTATGACCATTTCAAAATGGAACTTTAATTATTACCATCCTTTATATTCATTTCGCAAGATAAGAAAAACACAGTAATGACTTTAAGCAATCTTTGGCCAATTACATTAGGAGAACTTTTGTTTCAGAAATTACTAATTTTCTTTATTAACTTTTCAAAAGCGTAATTATTTTTTAATTATTTATTACAACCCTTGACTGCTCATTATCTACGTTTAAATGGAAAATTATTTAAATAGGCACTGGAGTATATAAAATCCTTATAATTGTGAGTAATAAAATAGATATTAAATTGGCTAATTATGTATGTCAAAAGTCAATTGTCTCCTAATATTTTATTTTTCATTTTTCATTTTTTTACATATTCATTTATTTGACAATCTGACTTATAAAAAGCTTTAATCAACCTGCTGATGCTCCATTTGCGGCCTAAGCAACTACTTAGTTGGAAATCTACCAATAGAAAAATTCCAATCTGCAATCATATAGGATTTCGAAAAAAAGAAAAATCTGTGAATACTATGTTCCTCCTATTTATAGAGCAATTTTCTTCAACATCACCTTGTTAACAAATTCAATCTCGAGTAAACTTTGCTTTATGAATCTTTGATATATTTCTAAAATATCGATTGATTCATAAAGCCCTGGTAAAAATTAGTAATTCAATAATTCACAGAATAATGCAGTTAGACCAGTAGAAATGTTTGAAATGACATGTAGATTTATTGAAATAAAAAATCTAAAAATGAGGAACTATGATGATTGTTTGTCTAACATGCCGTGGACCGATGGGGCTCTTTTCACACTTCGAAGGTCCGTCAAATCCCTCAAATGCAGAATTTGCACTATTGATCCTGTAATTGTCATTAAAACCATACCATATTACATTAGTTGTGGTGTTGTTTGAAGTCACATGTTTGCTGAGATCATCAGACCCCAATATGGATGCTAAAAGATATCAGCCGATGATTCACAGTTGGCATGTTGAGTATTTTCTATAAAGAACATGGTCAGTTCTTGGGCTAATTATTGTTTTTGTTATCATATGAATCGCCATCTATTGAACGCTTTTGTGCTTGTTTTTATTTAAACTAAGCATTATGTGATTTTAATCATGTGGGATAACTTTTACCATTATAACTAAATTATGCATAAAATTATTGAATTTTTTCAAATGTTAACAAACTTTTGAATCACCCGGTATCCCATATCTCTTATTATTTATCTTTCACCATATGCTTATTATTTATCTTTCACCATATGAATGGGGGGAATCCCCATTCTTATAGGAAAACGAATTTCCTATAAGAATGGGGCTAAACATCTTATATATCCTTAACTAGGATGATAAAGAAAAGGACGTTTTTTAAGCCCTTTAATTTTAGTTTTAAGCCTTTAAGTTCAAAAAAGTGAAAATTGAAGTGGTAAGATTCATTAGTGAGATTAAAACGAAAAGAAAAATAAAACGAAGAAACATAATGCTCTTTATTCTTAACCCTTATTAATAACTCTTCATTCTTAATAAATAGATTATTTGATATAATTTATGAAATATTTAATGATGTAAAATTCATATATGGTAGTCAAGTTAAGTGGGTAATTAAATTAGAAGTATCGTCTAAGTTTAATGAATTATTTATAATGGATAATGCAGAGTACTTATCAGTTTATAAAATATATCAGCTCTAAATGCTTTTGTTATACAGAAGTTGAATGCAGTTGCTTGGAATGCGAGTTTCAGGTGCATAAAAAAAGTAGAATTCCTGTCGATAAAGAATTCGAGTGGTATCAATTAAGATCTTTTTTTTTTTCGATCTTGATTTCATCAAATGTGCTCTAAGAATAATTGCTACAGAATTGATTTGATTATATTCCGAATTGGAATTTCTTCAATGAGAAGATTTAATTGGAGACAGCAAAAATCATCGAGATAAACAAATATTTTTCCGAAAGTGACGTCTGTTAGTTGAAGAAATTACAGTAATTGCATTTCAGGTACACAAATTGAAAGCTCGGAAACAAGAAAAGATTCATTTAATTTGCGATGTTCTTTAAAAATCACTCAAAGAAAACATTTCTTCTGCGATTTGTTCCTGATTTTGCCCCTCTTAACTCCATTAAATAAGAATTAACGTTGTTTTCTCTTTCTTCGGATAACTCGGGAAATGTTTTTAAAACATCGGTAAATCGATTAATTCTTTGAGAAAAATTTAGAAAATAGCAATAGAAAAGTGCGTCATGTGCTATTTTTGATTTTTCTCTTTCTATCGGAAATCTGATTAATACAATGCAATCATAAAATTCTTATCAACGCAAATTTCCCAAAATATTCTTTTTGAGAAGCAGAAAAATAGTATTCTTTAAAAAAATACTTAATGAGAATTGAAAATATTCATATACACAATGATTGCTCATGTATCTAATTGAAAAAATCATATTTTTTAAAAAAACATTCTTTAATTCTTTGAATCAAGAATTTGCTATCCTAAGATCCATTAAATTTTTTCACCAAAATAAAATTTAAAAAAGAAATCTTTTATGATAGAACGAACTATCAGAGTTTCAGTGCTAAATCTATGAATAAGTAATTTTACCAACCTGTAGGAATGGTCAATTCGAAATTTTCTTGCATACTTTCTATTAAGATCATATCATTATCTTCCTTCATCGAATTCTGAACCCTATGATGATGATCTCGTATTCGTTTTACAATGGAAAGGAGGAGGAGGGGGCAGTAGCTTCTGAGGATATGGACCCATGATCACCCGAGGGCAGAAGTCTGACTTCTGGCTCATATGAAGATGAAAAACACTTATTACATTAGCTTGTACAGCCCCTTTTACAGGGGGGGGGGCACATTCACACACCTTACAGATAGCACAAAGAAGAACAACCATGCAATTACCGGGAATCGAACCCGGGACACCCAGATCATGATCTGAACCCTATGCAAGGCCAAAATGACCTTGAAATTTACAGATATTTTTATTAAATTTATATTTTTAACGGGAATTTAACATTTTTACAGAATGTATATTGTGAATACATGTATACACCTTTTTGTCGAATTAAGGCGATTTAACACAGAACTTCGAATGTAGACACAAAGTAACATAAGAAATTGTACTGACTTATGTTGTTTCCTTTACGAGTTATTTTTGATGTTATAAGTGATGATTGATATCAAAAATTTATTTTTTATTATATAAATATTAACATTTAATGCTGTATATTATTGTATAATTTTAGATATAATTAAATACATATATTAATTACTTTAATTTGTATATCTATTTATTAATCTGGACCTTTTTGTGGTGTAAATATTCTTACTTATACTTCTTTTGTATATTTATTTACTTCTGAACTTTTCCGTGATATATAAAATATCAATTAATATTGCTATTAAAGTGTTCTTTCGTTTCAATTTTACATCTTTCTACATCATTCAATTATTTATATTTTTAATTACTTCAAATCTATGAAATAACCTCCTTGTAATAACCATTCCTTGGAGCAAAATATATTTTATTCCAAATTTATTTTATTATTATTATCTGAAATAAAATATATTTTAAATTTTGACATTCGAATGAAAACCTTCGCTAAATTAGGGATAATAGAAAAATATTTCTTAAACTTGACATTTTCATTTCCCTTAAACCTTTCTTAAAGGGAATGTGGAATCTTATAGCATTAAACTAAATAAACAAAACAGCATTAATACAAGTGGCATCAACATTCAGAATTTTATTCTAATTATGGAACTTCCAAAAATGGAAGATCAAACCGCTCTTTCATTGTAAAGTTCTCTCAACAATATTTTGAAGAGAAAGATTAAATGGTCCTTCATTCGATTGCTTTAATTCTTAAGCGTCGGTGAGAAGCCAAACAAAACATGTTTTTCCGTCTATCAAAATAGAAGATGTGAGTAAAATCTAGACAGAAGCCAAACGGGTAAACTGATTGATATTTGTTTCTTGTCAACATATTTAGCATTTTATTTCAACATATTCAGATATGAAAGAATGCCCTTATTTTCGCCTTTAACTTCTTGGAGTTTGTTCCGCAAACTTTCATCAACACAACAAATAAATTATGTTTTCGTTGAAACTTAAACAATAAACAACGTCCAGCCACGTGTCTCATACGCAGAATAATAAGTCTTCTCACAAATGGCGAAGTTGAAACTAATTTCTTTTTACTTTCAAGGAAAATGAACCAATTTAGAAGAGATGCTAAGAAAGAAAAGAAGAGAAACAAAAACGGATTTATATAATTGGGTGAGGTTGAATCATTAACGTCCTTTATGTAGTGTGCATCCCACAGAACACATAGAATGCAGTAAACAGTGGCAAAATTCTTTATGAAGTTTACTGTCATCTTCTTTAATTTTACAAAAAAAATTGCATTTATGATAGATATTATTCCGTAAAATTTTACGATAAACTTTACCAATGTGTTATAGACTCTCTGTAATCTGTTCGTTGTATTAAAAGTATAAACTATATAAAGATTAGTTCCCTTCCTAGCGAACATAATAGTATCTATTATCATGTGAGAACATGCGGTTTTGTTAAGAGTTTTTAAATAATTGTCATAATCTATATTATGCATGAGTTTGGATTATTTACTAGCCTCCGCATAATATTTTATCAGAAAGCTAAATTAGTCATTGACTGATTTGATAAGCTTTAACACTTATGATGTCATTAATTAATAAATATGTTACATATTACAAAAGTGCAATGGATAAAAGTAAAAGAGAATTAAAAAAATCTCGAAACGATAATCTGTTGAACTCGATATTAATTATTTAAAAGTGAAAAATAGGAAAAAAACTAGAAGATGACGTCATTTTATGGAAACGACGAACAAAAAGCAATTGATAATAAATTGAAGAAAAACATAAAAAAATCCTCATTATAATAAATAAGTCAACGAATAATTGAAGCTCATAATCGCATAGGCAGTGAAGCATAATTGGCAACATTCTTCAACATGTTTTAATCGCATACTTTCTCTACCTACTTTTATTAGTATTGCATTATTATTATGTATGCTTCTTTGAAATCGGAGGCGTTTTAAAAAGGTTAACGTGCTTTTTCTAGCATTGCTTTATTATTACGTATGCTTCATTGACAGTAGATGCGTTTTTAAAAGGTTGACGTAGAACTATGATATCATAGCTGTTATTTAATTTGAAAATCAGTCGAGCTACAAAACTTTGCCAACAAAAAAAAGATAAGAAGAAGATTTTTTTTAAAAAATTTTTATACATATAATGTAAAGCATTTAAATCATTTGTTGAAACATAGATAGCAGAGTCGTGGCCGAAATCAGGGAAAAGACTGGTTAAAATTTTAAGTTCGTTTTATTCCATCACGGGAAGCAAGCATTATGCACAAACTGGCGGACAAGCCGCTTCCGCTCACGCCAAAAAAGCGCCAACATGCCAGAAAAGCAGAAGCGCAAAGAAAGAAGGACTGGAAATCATTATCCCTGATCTTAAATAGCAAGATTTTGAAAGGGAGAATATAGTTTCACAGGGCTTATAGAATCAGATTTCGATGGGGTTTTCCAAAAAACACGTCTAACAGGCAAGGGAAACGCAGGGATCTTTTTAAAGGAATCTGCTTGGCTGTACAATTTTCATCTCTCACACTTGGCGTGAGAATCTGGGGCTTTTAGCCGATTCAGCAATTTTGCACAACTTCTATTGAATTAATTAATAAAAACGAGTGGAATGGATCAGGAAATAAAAGAATATTTTAGAATGATATTACTATGGACTAAGGTAAGATAGAGATTT
>JAOUZG010006261.1:1831317-1850878 GCA_026289955.1 Argiope argentata
AGATAAACACTAAATTTTGTAAAATATAATTACTTTCAAATAAAGTTAACATTTAAAATTATTATTTAACACCGCCTTTCAGGAAGAACGTAAAACAGTCTAATGAATAATGAATGTTCCAATATTTTACAAATAAGAAATTAATTTATGTAACTATAAATTTAATAATCCAGTGCAAATATGCAGTATAATATTTAATTATCGCATAGTAGTATTTATTATAAAATCGTTTAATACTAATGCCATATAAAGAAAATTCATTTCAAACATATTTAATGATTAAAAGTGTTATTTAATAAAACTTTTCAACTGGCAACTCTCTGCCGGAAGATAAAATGTAATATAATGAATGATGTTGAATAATGAATTCTCCAAAATATTCTAAAGAAGTAATTAACTTAAATATAACAATACTTTAAACAATTCAGTGATAAAAAAAATCGTGTCTTATAATTTATACAATTCATGCTATTCACAAACATATTTTGAAACTAATATTACAACAGTTTAACAGCATTACAACATTTTTAATAACAAAAGTTAAACAGCATTATAACAGGTTTTAATAACAACAGTTTAACAGCATTACAACATTTTTTAATAACAAAAGTTAAACAGCATTATAACAGTTTTTAATAACAACAGTTTAACGGCATTACAACAGTTTTTAATAACAGCAGTTTAACGGCATTACAACAGTTTTTAATAACAAAAGTTAAATAGCATTACAACATTTTTAATAACAAAAGTTAAACAGCATTACAACATTTTTTAATAACAAAAGTTAAACAACATTACAACAGCTTTTAATAACTGTTTAATAGCCTTACAACAGTTTTGACTTGATTCAGGTAGCTGTCTATACTAACTTGTTGCCAATCAGCCACTGTTCTGAACCACCACCAAAAGTGTTTTCGAACGTCAAAACCCTTAAAAAGTCTTTTGAATTTTTATTTCTTCACGCCAATTTCTGAAACATCTTTTACTCGCCACATAGTGCGCACTTCCTTTACTTTCTCTAAGCCTTTTCCCCATTCAATTTTAAAAGCATAAGACCAAGAAAGAAATAAAAAATATTTTCAGCTATTGGCTACCTTGTTCTTGAAATTTTTTTTATTTATTCTTCATTTTACACAAGATGCCCTTTATACGAATTTCTCAGAGGAAGAGTAAATATTTCCAAAATGAATGACAGCTCTGGTTCCTCTTGAGGATTTAAGTTGCAACTGCCTTAGACATGTACCCCATGTTCTAGCTTTTCTTTCAAACACAAAACATAAGAAACTAGATTTTTTCAATATTTCGAAATTGGACTCAAAAACCTATAGTTATTGCTTTTTTGTATACGAAATATAAAGTTTTGTAATCGCCAAAAACATCAAACTCGGGATTTTCACGAATCTCCAGCTTCAAGCCTGCCTGAGTTATAAAAGTTAAATGCACAGAAAATTGAAAACTGCTATCGCAAGTTTGAAGTTATCATTGGATAATTTTTTCAATTATGTACTATTAATCCAATAGAAAAACATCATGTTATCAAATTATTCATATTTCAGCATTTTGCAACATTGCATTCAATTAGCAACATTTTGAAAAGCGATGGTTTTTAACCATCTCAAAATAATTCTATTTTTGAAATTTTTTTGGAGGACATAATCATCTTTCCTTGAAAAACCAGTTTAAACCGGTGTTTAATAATCATGTGACTATCAGATTACCCATCTGATGCTATTTATAAAACAAATGAGACAGAGGGAGGGGTCCCATCTCAAAATTGTTCGAACTCTTAACACTTCCTCCCTGCCATTTCTTAACCAAACAAAACTATCAAGTACATAACGGACTTTCACTCGACGTTGTAACTTTTTGTTGGCGATATGTCGCCAAATAGGACAACCTTCTTATGTATTTTCTAATGGCTCTAAAATCAAAAAAATAATGGCAATAAAGGGATAAATTGTCAATTTTCTGCACGTGGTTTTGATACTTCATAAATTTCAAATCAAAATCTCATCATGTTTTCATGTTCTTGCATGATCAAAAAAAGAAGAAGAAATCTGGACATTCTATGTGTCTGTCTATCTGTCTGGGAACGCGATATTTCAGAAAATCTTTGATATAGATTGATAAAATTTGGTATACGGCATTACAGCCAAATTTCTAGATCTCTATCAAATATGAAAGAAATCTATTTACAATTCTATTCAACTCGATAATAGCTTCAAAATACAAAGCGCTGGGTACAGAACAGTAACATTTAAAATCCAGATTCATGTCAAATTGTGAGTCAAATCTGTTAAAAGGTTAACCGTCTGCCGTACTGTAATCTCGATCACATGTAAATACAAAAACTCATCAACGAAAGACTGTAATTCGAGCCAAATTTTGGCTTCATTTGGTTAGCCAGGAGTCTTTCAAAATGTGTATTTGCTCAATAGAGTGAGAAAAATTGATGCATTTACGCCAATCTATATTTTGTATCTACTGCTCGCTAATTGTATTCAAAGCATTAACGATTTTACCCAAGATTGCTTAATTTAATGTGAAAGGAGGAGTATAAGTACTTATTGGAGAATATACGAGAAAGTTCTAGGGAGACTGTATTCAGCAGTAGTGTATTTTAATTTTCAAACGCTTATGATTTTATTTATTTATTGCTGGAAGGGATTAATACTTTGTCGTAACGTTAACTAATTTTTTTAGTAAAATTAGTTTGCTTTATCATAATTTTCAAAGTTGAGTTTAGTTACATTAACGTCCCGTTGTAAAGCAATACTAGGGCTATTTTGGGACGGAGTTTAAATTTGAACCCAGGTCAGATGACCAGGACGACACCTGAGCTGGCAAATCCTTCTCCATACTACACCAGTGAGAGGAAATTTGGCTCTAATTTACCCTTATACGTTGATTCTTCGTTAGAATCGGGTTTCGAACCTGTAACAATAAGGCGCACTGGCCAATATTTTACCATTAAGCCATTACAGCCCTTTTCAAGTATTAAGTTATATTAGAACTGTTATTTAGTTACAGGTTAGAATAGTAATTGCTACAATTAAAAATATAAATGTGTGTCTGTTTACTTTCTCTCTGTGTTGGGGCTAGAATAAAGAGAGAATGTAAAGAAAAAAGATCTTATGTTCCCCGTGTCTTGGCATTTAAATTAAAAGAGGACAAAAATTAAAGAAATTACTCTCAAAAACTACAAAGAAGATAAAAATTCTTAAAAACAAAATAAATAAATAAAATTATCAAAAGAATTAATTCAAACCTTAAAAAAAACAACTGAAGATTATCTTTTAGAAGTAGCTAGCATAATTTCATAATCATAATTAGAAAACTTGAAGTTAAATTAAAAACGTGTAATTAAAGTATAAAGAACAATGATAATTGAAACAAAATAAAAATTAATGCATTCAGAAATACAATAGCGAAAAGCTCAAATTTCTGCTTGGAAATTTGTTTCATAATTGCCCTTAAGCTTTACTAAGAGCTTTCCAATAAACATATACAAAAGAATCAAATTTAATACAAAGAATACTAACAATTCAAATGAAAGGATCAATATTTCTTTTCAATTACTGCAATCATTTCAGAATCTTAGAAATTGCAATTTCAATTTAAATAATTCATTGGACAAGTTTTCAGCTCCTTATCTCTTGTCCCGTTATTTGGTATATAATAAAAGAAAATAGGTGGCATTGTTTTATAATTATTTTAAGGAAATGGCAACAACAAAACCTTTTCCATCGTTTGTCTTTTGGAATAATGCCAAATGATATTCATTTCTAACCAAGAACAAAAAAAATTCTATCGCAGAAGCCTCAAAAACTGAATTTTTGAATAATTGTTTACAATGTTAAGATAAAACATTACGAATCTTTTTAAATTTAGAACTGTCTAAACAGATAAGACAAGTATTCAAGGTAATAAAATGAAGTGATTTGTCATTAATTGCGTCAATGTATAAAATTATCCAAACCGTTATGGAAAAAAGGACTCAAACCTTGATACTGTGTAGCGATTGAAGATCGCGGTACGAACCTGCAACGCTAGAGCCAGTAGCCGAATAACGTGACCATAATACAAAAGCCGACTTCAGTATCGTAGATGTTATCTGGCTTATAACGCTAATGCTACAGTACTCCCCCACTTGTCGGCGAAGAAGCGAACGATTTGTATTGTGCCAAGCGTTATGACGAGTTACTTCTTGCTGGTCAAGTGAGTCTGACGATTTTTTGTTTGTTTGCTTGCTTGCTTTCGTCAAGTGAGTCGGACGATTTTTTGTTTGTTTGCTTGCTTGCTTTCGTCAAGTGAGTCTGACGAATTTGCTGCGAGTAGATAGCGCCACGACTGTTGTAGAAAGTTGCGTTGCCAAGATCACCAATGTAGCGATTGAAGGTCGCGGTACGAACCTGCGACGCTAGGGCCAGTAACTGAGTAATATGACCATAATACAAAAGTCGTCTTCGGTATCTTAGCTGTTTTCTGGCTTAAAAGGCTAAAGCTACAACTGCATAGCGAAAAACATTTATGAACTGGACACTCAGGATTTCTATTATGGCACTCAGTAAATCTGTCTTTCTGAGAAAAACCTTGTCTGAATTGGAATAATGTGTATTAATACATTGAATATTAAACTCATTCTAACTGCATATGAGTCTTTTTTATAGCGCCACAGATAGACGATCACAGAATGTAGATGGAAAGTGCAAAAAAGAAATGCCAATAGTGGTCTTGCTGTGCTAACAAAGTAATAACATAAAGTAAGAAGTTGCTGGAAAACTGATAACACCCTTGAAGAATTGCTTGTGATTTACCTTCTAGAATTTATAAGGAAAAAAATGAATTAACGTGAAACTACATTTTCATATCATTACAAGCTACAATGTGAATTCATGAATCACTTTAAGTATATATCACCAATATAGTGAGGGTACTGGGTTGATTAATCCATTGTTCTTGTTCTAAAGGCACTTGTCATGGACAAGCTCGCTGACGCAGTGGGTAAGTTTAAGCGTTTCTAGTTTTATGTATCACCCATTAGGGTCAAGAATATGTCTAAGTCACTCACGCATCAGATTCGCTTACACAGCCACCTTTTACAGGATGACACATTGAAAGAACGGATGAAAAACAACCAAGTCCGAACCGGGACTTGAACCCAGGACGCCCAGATCACTGGGAAGCCACGTTACCCCGATGCCAGGTTGTCAACGATTTATTTAATAACCGGATTGATAACATATTTTTGTTGACTTGCTTCTGCTTTAATTAACTACTAATAAACAACAAATGAGTTTAAATTCTAATTTTAGACAAACGGTTTGTGGAAACGTTGGCGAATAACTTTTTATTTTGTTCATCCTTTTCGAATGATGGATGTATTTCGTCCCTTGGTTAGCAATCGTCTGATACCTAAACAGTACTCCTGTTAATCCTGTATTGTTTTTAAAAGTAACATCAAGTCCAGATTTGAGGAAAATACGTTCGAAGGAAGACTGAATGAGTATCTGAGAATTTGAAAAGAATAGCCGATCTTGAAACTGCTAAATCAGTGGCAAAACATACAAAATTCATTCAATATTTAGATGTTGAAAATGTAAGTAAATAATTTTCTCATTATGGGGTTTGAGTTTTGAATTTGAAGTAGGCCTATCGAAAATCGTATGTTTTCATCATGGAATGATTAAGTATCCAACATTAAACGGTTGCAAGTGGTGCTTTAAAAATTGCAAACTGGAACTGAGAAACATCGTGAACAATATCAAACATCAGGTTTGGAATGAGAAAACGAGTAGGGATCTAGGCCTCCTCGTTTCTAATAAAAATATTTTGATACAATATATAATATTTTAGATATAATGATAAGATTATACCTGAAATTGGAAACTGTAAGCTTCTTTATTATATTTTGTCAAAATTTTTCTTAATATTTTCATTGAGAGAAATATTTTCAAATGTTCAAAATTTCTTAATTTTTGGAGAATTTTTTTTTTACTTTTTTAAATAAACTGTTTAGTCTTTGTTTATAGAGAGAGAATGTAGTGGATGTGTATGATAAATAAAATATACCTATCATAAATCGTATATATCTATCATAAATCATTTATACCTATCAGGAATCATATATATCATATCAGAAATCTGTGAACTACAGTCTCCGTCGAGGCTGTGTGCGACGTATTTACCGCGCCACTCATCATCCGAGTATTAACTTGCGTTGCTTCTAAAAATCATAGTTAATCACTCTTTTGATCAACGAGGACTAATAAGAAACTTCGCTTCTACATGTCGCATTAACTTTTTAAAAGCTAAATGCGTTAAATGTTAAAAATTTCTTCCATAAACAAATAATACTATCTCACTAAACGCTTGTCAGAATTGTTTCAATAAAAACCTTGATTTCATACGTTTTAAATACCTTATACCAATTTTTTCCCAAGAAAATTATTGATTTGTTGTGTGTGAAATGTATCGAATGCCTTTAAGAATACTCACAACTGTCGTAAAACCCTCAGACTGGAAAACAAATCTCTGTTTTGCATTTATTTATAAGCATATCAGAGCTTTCTCGCAATTTTTCCTAAAAGAGTTTTGCTTGTGAATTTTATCAAAAACCGGTTTTCTTTTCTTTTTTTTTTTTTTTTTTGTATTCTTTTCCCTTCTTTCTGAGACCATTGATTTGACTTACTCTTACAACCATTGCATGTATCATCGTTTTGAGGATAAACTTCAATTCACCCCCACCCACTCTGTCTTCCAACATTGTCGTACCCATCCTTTGATGCATCCTGTTTGTTTACTTCGATAGATGTATTTCCGGTGGGCGCTTTTCACAGAGACTGCGTTTCTCAAACCGATATCTTTTTCGATCGACAAATACACGCAAGAATTGTTCCCTGTTTCCTGTAGTTCAGAAGTTTCGGAAGACATTGTGCATGTTAACATGTTTCGACAGCGCACAAATGCTTTGGACAAAAAGAAAATTCTGTCTGGGTGTCTTTCGATGTTTCTAAAGTATCGGAATCGCATGAATTTTTCCTATTAGTTGCAGTTTTAAAACCTGCGAATAAACCACACCACCCCAAACCCGGCGTAGCCTGATTGGGGCCTGAGGCAAAAAAAAAATCTTTGGGGACCCCTCTTCTTCATTATTTTAGTAATAAAGAACCGAATCATTAATGTTGATGTAGAAAAAGTAAAATAAACTTTCAATCTATTTGGGGCCCTCCTCTGATCTGGGGACCCGGGGCAACTGCCCCAGTGTGTCTAAGAATTAATCAGATTTCGTCACTCCCAATGAGTAATTTACGTATATAAATTTAATTAAGAATGTTTAAACATTTACAAAAATATATTTGTTTAATTTTTTATGCGAATATGCAAAGGTAAAAAATGGTTATAGTAAAAAATTGCATCAATAAATTTTTATGAATCTTATTGAGACGCCATTGAACTATTTCCTATTCAAGAATTTGTTCTTGATAGCACGTATGACATCTCAACCCCTATGTAAGAAGGAATTTGAAGGAATGTAGTGTGCGCGATCACTGATTGGTCTCTTATTACATCACAGTAGGATGATAGAGTTTTGTAAAGAGCGGTATGATGCTAAAAAGTTAATGTTTTCGTTCTTTTTATGTGTATGTCTCTGTGCTGTGCTTTATGTTAATAAAATGATTATCACTCGTAATAAATGAATATATATTATTCCAATAACCAGAACATAAGAAATTTGTGAAACCTGTAAATTACAGTTGTAATAAATCTCTTCTTTGATCATCCTTATTAAAATATAAATTATTATAATATAGTTTTGTGTTTTATATTTAGACCACATTTTATAGCAATTCACCCTTTCTCATTTTAACGCAACAGTAATAGTGTCTTCATATTTTGTTTATCACCCCCAGGGAATTACCCCAAATATGTGTATGTAAAGTTTCTAGAATGGGTATTGTCTTTCACTCCCGAGAAATTGCCTCAAATATGAGTATGTGAAGTTTCTAGAATGAGTATTGTCAATCACTCCCAAGGAATAGCCTCAAATATGAGGATGGGAAGTTTTTAAAACGGGTGTTGGTTCTCACTACCCTTGTAAGTACATATATATTACCTGGTAGTTACACTTTACTGATGATACGGTCATATTATGATAATACTACTTACCGATCTACCTACGGGAGAGGATGTAACGTGGCTTTGGTAGCCCTTAGAACTCACCTAGTTCCCTCAAGTGCTGTTACGGCAGTCTAATAATTATGATTTTTCTGCGTGGGGGAGTCAGAGTAATTAACCATGATATGAATATTGTTTAAATATTTTTCTTGTATTCATATCTGATTGATTGCTAAACAGTTATTTAATATTTTTGATACAGAGGTCGTTGCTCTTTGCTGTACTTTAAATTCAACACTTTCTTTTTCAGTTTCTTATCAATATCATTTGCACTCTCTACTTCATCTGAAAGAGACAGACTCTTTCTCTAGATATTTTTAGAAACTCATCGCGCAAAAAACTTGATTGAAAAGGAGTTTATTTTATATAAGTTCACAATGAGAATCTCCAACGTCCTGCCACAGGTGAAGCGAGTCTTCCCTAGGGATTGAGTTCTGGCTTATAGTCCTGGCTCGGGCATGGTTGTTCTTTATCCACAACAGGTGTGAATGTGTTCCACTGTAAAAAGAGGCTGTGCAAACGAATGTGATGCGTTAGTAGTTAAAGACGTACTCTTAGCACAAATTGGTGCTACTTAAAACAAGAGATGTACCCTCAGTTTTAATTCACTGACCTGTAAGTGAGTTTATCCATGGCAAGTGCCATAAGAAACAACAACAATGAAAATCAGTTTTTCGCCTCTGAAAACCAATTTTCATCTCTACTTACTCTCTCATACGGCAATCCTCGAAGGCAAGAAAGGGAACTTATTAATTCTTTTAAGTGGGAAGTTCTTGTAACAGAGCGGAGGCGTTTTTGGTCCTGTTGAATAATTAATATATTTTGTGACGACTTCTATTAATAGTAATTCACGAAACATTGAGCAAAAAAGTCGCTTGGCAAAACTATAAATACTATATTTATTATGTGAAGCATGAATAAATATTAATTGCATTCATAGCCAAATTGCTCTTTTGTAATTCAAATTATATAAACTTTATTATTTTTGAATAAGATTTATTTAATACTTTTATTTTTTTCACAAATGGGTAATCTATGAAAATCATTTGGAGAAAAGATATTTGTTTATAAGCCAATTTAACCCATTCGCTGTTAAGCCTAAATTGTATGAGGTTATTCTCATTGCTAACCAAGAATATACTCGTGTTTGATTTTTATATATGTAAATGATTATTTATGACAAAATATGTGTATTTATTTTGAAATAATAAAACTTAGATAAGCAATAACATTGAAAAAAAATCTGAATTTGCAATGGCAAATGACAATTTTTATAAAAACAATTTATTTGTAGCTTTTTTTTCAAGCTTTTACACTTGTATATTTATGTTTGTGGCCATAAAAAGTTTGCAAGTTTGGCAAGTTTTAAGCTATAATATATTGAAATTATCACAAGTATATTCGTGCTGGCAATGGGTAACACCCTGCCAACCACGAGTATATTCGGGGTTGGCAGCGAATGGGTTAATGAAATTAACATGCTGATGTGTTCAGACATTTGTTGCTCTGTTTCCGAAACATTTTAAATTTTCATACGCAAGGATATTTCTCAAGAAAGTGCAGGGTGTTTCGAAAATTCAAAATAACTGTAAAATGAAATAGCAATAAAAAGCAAGTTTTTAATGGAAATTTCTTGTTTTTTTTCTATTAGAAGGATGGTAATGTTTTGAGGTATTTTTGTCAGGAAACCAGAACTTATTCGTTGCATTGTTTAAAATTCATAACGATGGCTCTACAATTAATGGGAGGGGGGTCTTAGACAGGACAAAAAATTAGCCAAAGTAACGACTTAGAAGCTTACATCATGAATACATAAATTTTATTTGTGTATGAGGAACCTTTATTTTTTATAATATTAAGTAACATATATAATGGTATGAATAATGCATAACATAAACAAAAGATACAATGTTTAATACAGCACAAAACATTTTTATCTTCTTCGAAATTCCATATAATGAATGAATGAACGAGTGAATAAGGAACTTTCTTTTTCTCTCTCTTTTCTCAATTAATTAAAATTTTTATCAAAACAAACATTCTTTGTTAATCGAATTATTCTTGTTTTAACTATCGCTAAGCACAATGTTATTATGTTAAAATAATTGTCTTTTACAATAAATTTGACGTCTGCATTTTCATCACTAATGTTTTCCTCGACATAAAAACGAAGATATTTCTAAGAATTGATAATGTTATTTCCTATTCAGCAACAGTAAATAAAAAAAATTAAAATATTATTAATAGATACTTTATAAATGACGGTCAATAAGCTCAAAACTATCAAGAAATATTGTACCTTTGTTAACCAAATTTAATATCCTAAATTGCTTGACCTCACATTATGACCAATACCTCAAATAAGAAAGTATTATGCCTATACCTGAAATAAAAATCGATAATTGGAAATCCTTATAGAAAAATCGATTTCTACTATATAAGCGGATGTACATGATCGAACTTCTTTTCTTAGGAGTGTTGAACATGAAATGAACTATCTAGCTATATTGAACCTTATTCTTTCTGCTTGTGTTGTGAGTTATTAAAATTGTTGTTCTTTGTATACACATTTGCTGTGTGTTTCTTACTTGAGTTTCATGTTAGAACATGATGACGACAAGCACGAGATTATTTCAAACATTACTAGAGTCGGGCGAGAATTTGAGTGTGCCCTAAGAGTACACCGATTATAAAGATTTGCCCATACATGTAGTTGGACAATGATTTTGACAATAAGAAGAAAATAACAATTCCAACTAACTGGCTTTAATTTCTTCTTTCCTCTTTTAAACTTTGGAATGCTTTCATTAAAATACCTTAATATTTCAACAGAAAATGTCTACGTGAGTTCGAAAATTTCTCTTTTTTTTAATAAAAAAAGAGTACATTAGAATTTATATTTTTAGTCTGGAAAAGAATTTATTTCACGCTCAATGAAGAGTATTCCCTTAGTTTGCTGGCTGCAAGAAGAAAAACTGCTTGTTATTGTTTTCGCAACCGGCGAAAATTAAATGTCTTTTATCCAATTATTTTCTGTATTCATTTGCATTCCTGAGGATGGCATAATGTGAAAGAGTTTATTTTATCTTTATTTCTACACGACTTTATTTTGCTTGACTTGTTTTCCTGCTTGTGAAAATGGAATTTATTAAAAGATTTTTTTCCTTATATCCTTATGCAATATAACTTTGAAATTTTTTTGTTCTTGTGTATTCTTGTTGACTACACGTTATTTCAATATCTTCAGAATCTAACTATCAACTAATCATAATCTAATTATAAACTAAGTATCTCATTATCAACTAATAAACATAATTTATCAACTAATAATTTAGCCTTATTTTATACACTGGAGACGTATAACATATTGTTGTTATAAAATGTTATAACAATATTGTTGTTATAAAATGTTATAACAACAATAACTTATTTTATACACTGGAGCCGCAAATAAAACACAGTTATAATAAAATTTTATGATATGTCTATATTATAATTTCTTATCTATAATCCCCGATTATATATTAAAGAAAAATGAAAATCTCAATAATAATCTACCATCATAGATAATCCATGGATTATAAGGAGGTGCGAATTATCTTTTTTTCTTCTTTTGTCGTAGCTAAAAAGTAGCAGTTGTAGATTATACGGTGCCACGAATAATATTCAGGAAATTACGGTAAAACAAATTAAAGGCTAAAAAATAGAAAATAATTGAAATAAAAGAACTTAAAGAATAAAATTCTTGTTATTAAATTTATTTATATAAATCTATAAATGTGATTCCTGAGATACTTATAGTTTATATTTTCTCCAACTATATAAATATTTATACAAAGAATGAAACATAATTTTTTTTATACCACTTAAGAAAAAGATTGATTTGTTTAATGTTCCGGAAACTTATTTCAACTCAAAGTCATTACATGTATTTAAGATAAAAAGAATGCTATCATCCTCAGGAAACTCAACTGCAAATTTATGTTTTTTGATTCTCGAGCAAACAAATATATCCTTAGCAGACGTCAATTTTTTAACCAGCATTTAACGAATTTATGAGTATTTTTTTTTTATTTAACCATGAAAAACAGTTTGCTAAGGACAATTTATTTTGGAAATTAAATGAATTTCTCCCTCCCTCACAACCGCTTAATGGATTTTCCCCCAAGGAAAATGAAAAAAAAATACTAAATTCTTGTGTCTTTGGTTCGTAAGGCTCGTTAGATGTTCATGTCCATTAAATAGTTCTCTTTTTGCCCCCAAGAGAGAAGAATGAGTGATTTTGCTGCCTGTCGGTCGTTTGCAGAAAGTGAACTTCCTGGGGTCCTTAGTTTATTTACTATCATTTGGAATGTTCAAGTAATTTACGTGACTCCAATATTCGTAATAAACATAAAGACAGGAAGAGTAAGTACTCGTGTACAATCGTAACTTGAAATTTAAATGCAATTACTCTTTTTTAACTTAATGGATACTGAGGCAAACCTTGTTTAAGATTCTGAAACTGCTTTAAAGGGATTGTTTGTATTTCGTAAATCCCGCCTTCTCTTAAACAAAATTTAAATTTTCTCATTATATATCATTCATTCAGGAACTACAATATAAATCCGCTTTTAAGCTGTAGTCCTCAATATTTTCTTATTAGTTGGGATAGTTTCCATTTAAGTACTTCTAATTTTGCTTATAAAAAGGGAAACAGAAATTGCTAGAAATACATTGTGTTTAGCAAATGAATGTTTGTCATTATAAAAGAACAGCCATTAAAGTAAAAAATGTTAAGATAAGCAAATTTAGAAAATTTCTGAAAAAAATTGACATTAGATTTAAAGTTTTAATTACCCCAATTAATATCAAACTATGTACATTGCAAGAATTGTCTTTTCACGACTACGTATTCCTCTTTCCAAATTAGAAAAACAGAGAGAAAGAAATGTCCTTCAAAGTAATTAAAGCTTAAATGCTCTAAAGACGATCAATATTTCAATGAAACAATTGATACCTCAATCTCCCATTCCCTTTTTATAGTCACCCAAGACAATATTTAATTTTTTAGAAATATATCTGGGTCTCTGGTCTAAACAGAGATATCGCTACAATTCTTGTATTTTCCAGAATTCTTACTTTCTTCACCGAATTCAAAGCCGATTTTGCAATTATTATTAAGAATAACAATAAATCCCTCTTTTCGCCATGTTAAAAACCTTGCAAGATAAAAATTATTAAATAATCTTAACTTTATATATAATAAATAAATTACTGTAACGAAAAATTCTTATTTATTTAAATGCGTCCGTTTTTTTTATCCTTTTGAGAAGGATTTTACATTTTATTTATAAAAAAATTTGCTTGGAAAGATATAAAAAAAGTAAATACTTCGGGCTAGAGATGCTTAGTCGAGTAAAATGCTCAAACTATTAAAATAGTAGGATTAAGTTAAGCAGTCTGAGGATAAGTGTGAATTAAATTTGGTGTTAAGATTATCATACTTCCTCTTATTTTATCTAACTTACAATAATTTTCATCAAAATGTGAATGCTTTGTAAAATTGTTGGACTTACTGGCTAATGCCATTTTTAAACAGCGATGTCAACTGTATATAAATCTTTTTGTGCAGCGAAAATTAATTGGCATTTGTATATTTTTCCTTTCTTTTTTTAATGTACTTGAACAAAAATATTTCATAACATCAACTATCGAGATGATGTATTCCAATGTAAATCCGATATTCAGAAAGGAATCAATTCATTTATTAATTATATTTAATATCATAATTTTGTATTCACTTATATTTAATTTCTCTATTTATATTCCTATAACTTCTAATAAAGCGAAAGTTATAAAGTTAAATGAAATCTTTGGTCATTTAAAAGGAATAGTTTCCCAATTCAGAATCTTATATACTTTGCTTTTTTTTCTGTAGGAGTGACGTCGGTGGGGCCTTGAACGATGGCCCACCTCACAGACGAAGAGGACGGGGAGGACGGGGTTATTCCTGAGCAGGTGCCCCTCCTCCCCCAACACCGAGCCCATGGCCAGCTAAGCCAGGACGAGAAGAAGTTCCTGCTCTCGGTGGAGAGAGGGGATGTTGCCACTGTCAGGAGGTAATCCATCAACCCTTGCACCTCGAATAGAACTAGCAATGCACTGTGTTCGATTTTGATTAATGGTTGTTTCCCTTTGTTGTTTTGTGACATTGAGTTGTTACCATTGACTGAGTGAAAACCTATAGGCTAAGTCCGTTAATATTAAGTGAAATATCAATTTCATGATTTAGAAACTTAAACAAGATTTATGAAAGGTTTACTCAGAGTTTGTCAGCATGGATCAATTGTTGTTTTGTACCTAATCACCATGGTATGTTTAAAGTTTTATATAATATTCGATTCAGACAGAACAGATTCTGTTTACTTTTAAACATTTGTTGCCTATAAGCAATATATCTAATGTTATATAAAATAATACGTTTAAAGCGTAATATTATATTCGATTCAGACCTAACAGATGTCCACAAATATCTAGTGTTTCTTGAAAAAGTTATATTTAAAGTCTGGAGTTACACTCGTTTCAGACACAAAAGATACTATGCACTTTTAATTATTTATCCTTTAAGCAACATGTCCTATGCTGTCCTTTAAAATATTAAATTAAAACCCTTATGATATATTCGATTCAGACATAGCAGATGCTTACTTTTAAACGCTTGTTGTCTTTAAGCAACATATTATACTTTATACGTTAAAATATATAGCTATAAAACATCTATTTTATACGTTACAATATATTGTTTAAAGCGTTATATTATTTTCGATTGAGACACAGCAGATATTTTTTACTTCTAAATACTTGTTATCTTTAAACAATATGTCTAACATTGTCATTAAAAATATATTTGGAGCTTTATATTATATTCGATTCAGACACAAAATGCTATTCACTTGTAATTACTTTTCTTCTTTAAGTAGCATATCTGATACTGTCCCTTAAAATATTAGGTTTAAAGATTTATGTTATATTCGATTCAGACACATCAAATGCTATTATGCCTTAAGCAACATATCCAATGATGCCATTTAAAATAATATGGGATAAAATTGATGCCTTATAAACTGTTGTTGCCAGTAGAACAATATGAAATATATTATTAAATAAATATACAACATAGAGATTCCGTCCTCAATGTTGATAGAAATTAAAACATATACATGTTTTCCACCTATCGCCTTTAAGCAAAGATAGACGGATGGACAGGTATTTTTCAAATAAAAATTTGTTTTTTGAACTCAAGGATGACTGGATCATCGAGATCTGTTCAACTCCTGAGTTCGAATTCCTTGGTGATAACTATACTTTACACTACGTATGTGAAAAAGTAAAAAATTAAAATCTATTTTTTTAAAAACCCAGAGTTTTTCTATTTAAAATAAAAAAAAGCATTATTATTTTTTTAATCATGTGCGAGCATGTTGCTGTCTTGGCTAGGAATGTTTGATATCTTCAAAATTTACAGGCATAAAATATAGGCTATGTTTTCCCCTTTAATTTCTTTCCTTTCTTCTTTAAGGTTTGTTTTTTCCTGCTTTTACCAGTGTTGCATTATTATTATGTACATTTATTTATAAGTAGATGCGTTTTCAAAAGGTTAATCTGCTTTTACCAGCATTACTTTTTCAAATTGATTTAAACTACTTTTTGACTTAAATTAATTGTCAAATAATAACGTAAAAAGAATATTCTTACATGATAACTTGAAATTTCCATCGTAGATTTCATTTCTTTTTAATTTTCTCCACCTTTTTCTTATTTTTACAATTAATTTCATTTATGACCAACAATTTTAAATGTTCACTTATTTGTAGAGAAATTCTTTTAAATTTTAAGTTCTCTTTTGAAACATATTAATGTTAACATATTTTCTTATAAAACAGATATCAACATGATATATTAGTGAAATCTAAATCTTATTCAGGCTTAGAAGTTTTTTTGTTTTTTAAAGATATTATCTGAATGATATTTCGACGAGAATGTTGTCCAAAATTCGATGAAACTCCTTTTATTGCAATACTGTTTCAAATGGTGCAATTGAAGAATAGTTTTACAAAATTCTTTGCCGATAAATCGAGAGTACTCGGAACTGTAATTATTGACACGATATTTATTTTCCTTTTGGCTGTTTATTTGTTTTCCAATTCTTTCGAGTACCAAAAAAAAGTTGCATTTGTTTGACGACTGTTTGACAAACACAGCATTCTTTCGGTGTTCGCGGGGAGGATTAGAGGATTAACGAAAGTACCAAATTGGCAAAGATTCATTTAAAAAAATACATTTAAATAGAAAGGTTAATGTTCATTGAACAAAATATGCAAAATTATATATATATTAAGATGAATATATAACCCTTTTTTATATAAATCTACAATTTTCGTCCGTTCTTGATGAAATTTGATAAACTTGTGCTTTTTAGACAAGAAGAAAATTAATAACTTATTAACATTTTGGAAACATTTGATATTTAGCTTTATCTATAGAAAATATGAGATTGTAAATAAAAATTGATTTTTTTTTATTTTTCCCGTAAGGTTACACGTATAAAATACCATCTTTTTTTTACTTTTAAAAATGGAAAAAATTAAGTGATTAAATAGTTTTGGAAATGGGAATTTTAATTATGAGAAATATTATTTAAAAACTAAGCAAAACCTTAACGAATTCAGAAAAGAAATAAGCAAATAATTTGTAATATTAAAAAAAAATATTTTATTTTAAAAAGGGTAAAAAAAATTACTCGATACAATTATTGTTTGTAAACGCGAAAGAAAAAAAATGCACACACCACAATATGATTTAATTTTAAATTGATTAAAAATTTTAAAAATAATAGCAAGGCGCACATTTCTATCTTTTAAGATATCATTATACTAAATTTGGAAACTTGAGTTCAATTATAATACAAAATCACCTAAGATCGCTTTTATTATTATTAAAGATATACTGTTGCATTGAAATATTTATTATTGTCTAAGCGAAAAGTTACACATTTCCTAAAAAACATTTATGGCAATAAACGAGGTAATCCGTGTTATAGTCCGTGCAATATTCAATTCCGTTCATAAACGTAGATTTTTTGGAATCAATACTCCTTTCATGTAAAAATAATATAAAATAATTTTTTTATCTAACCTAATTTTATAAAACTCATCTTAAATAGCGCAACAAAAATTTCTTTTTTTAATTGTTGATTATCTTGATGAGAATTGCTCAGCTTGCATCATAATTGTTTCGAAATTATTATGTATAATTTTGCTTTCACTTGTTCTCGTGTGGAGCTAAACCTATTATAAATAATGACTTAAAACGGGTAGTAATAAATAAGTCCTTATTAAATTAATTCAAGTCATAGCACTTATGTTAGCCTTTATACTAACGGCAATGAAGCGCCTTTTTTCCACCTACTGCATTAAGATATATATTCTTATCAAACACACACACACTTAAGGTAACTAATTTTGTGAAAGAAAGATTAGCAAAAAATTTACAGGTTCTTGGTATTGCTTTAGATGTCAAGGGGGCGTTTGATGCTGCTTAGTGGCCCTTCTATTTTGAATCAACTCATAGAGTTTAACTGCCCCCAAAATTTTTATCTTCTTACAAAAAGTTATTTTTCAGATCGTTCAACTTGCCTTTTCACCTTAACAAGTTGCATAAGAAAAATAGTCACCAAGGGCTGCCAGCAAGGGTCTTGCGGTGGTCCGGGTTACAGGACAATTTTTTATTATTCTTTGCTTAGATTGGACTTTCCTAGGTGTGCTGAAGTTGTGGCATTTGCAGATGACCTTTTCTTGCTGATTTGTGCCTAGACTGAAACTGAACTGGAGGCGTATGGTAATATATGTGTGTCAAAAGTTGTGGACTGGTCTAATAACAACAAGGTTACATTTAATTCTGAAAAATCAAATATTATTATTTTCTCTAAGAAAAGAAGAATAAATAACATAAATATTTACATGGTCGGCAACTTCTTAAAAAGTATTAGCGAAATGCGTTACCTCGGTGTGATCATTGATAGAAAACTTCGTTGGAAAGAACATGTCACTGACTTGTTCAAAAAAGTTAGTGTTGTTCTTAATTCGCTAGCAAGAATGACTAGGGTAACCTGGGGTATTGGTTCAAAGGCTCTAAAAATCATTTACAGGAGCAATAATACCTTTGATGACCTAAGCATCGCCGATTTGGGTCGACGCCTTGTCCTTTGAATACAACAAGCGAAGGTCAAAGACGGCTCAAAGATTAATTGCCTTGAGAATAATCAAGGGGATTCGTACGATTTCTTATGAAGCATCTTTCGTTATCGCGGGCATTATACCAATCTGTTTGAAGATTCAAGAAAACACTGAAATCTACTATAGCATTAAACTGAAACCTCAGAATGAAATAGAACCTCAACTCACCCCTGATTACTGGATACACCCTGCAAAATTTATTTCTCTCAAACAAGATATTAATAAGGAGCATTGCATAAAATTTTTTACTGATGGTAGCAAAATAAATAATAGTACAGGTTGTGCTTTTGTAATTTACCATGGCAATACCGAAATTAAAAATAAGAAATTTAAATTACATTCTAATTGTTCTAATAATCAAGCAGAGGCTTATGCTATCCTACAGGCTCTAAATTGGATCTCTTCTTCTGACAATTTTATAGGTACTTTAATATCTATACTGATAGTCAAATACTAATATTTAACCTTCAGAATAAAAAATGCCATTCGGAAATGATAGAAACTTTGTCTGTCGCTTATTACGAAACCTTAATTATTTGTTTTTCTCTATGCATCTTTATCTGAATGTAACTAATTGTGGATGCATGTAGTATGACAATGAGTCATGGAGCATGTTGTAAATAAAACTTTATAAACACACACACACACATTATAAATCAAATCTTAATTAATTTCCAGAGTCTTATCTCAATGTAGCCAATAGTAACTACATTCTGGAATATTCTCTTATTTCATGATCCCATTCCATGGATCATGTATTTTTTTTAAAAAAATTAATTCATATGAAGCTTTGAAAAAGTGCTTTCGTCAGCGGTTCCCACGCATGGAACGAAAGGACAAGACATCGCTGATCTAAGCAAATTCATCATTTTTATATATCAAATTTGTACATATCAAATCATTTGCATACAAGTACGATGAAAAAATATTTTCTCTATCAAAATTTCATAGTAGTATATAAAACCAGGGATAAATAATTTCCCTCTCTTTTACTCTGCTTTTGTGCCGCATTGTGAACAGAGTGCCTTGCTCGCCCCTCTGGTAAATAGATCACGCCTCCCCGGGAAGTGATAAGATGAACTTAAAAATTATATATATATATATAT
>JAOUZG010006261.1:1855664-1896861 GCA_026289955.1 Argiope argentata
TATATATATATATATATATATCGAAACACATTGATTACTTAAACACCATAATGATTGAGATGTAAAATTTATGAGAAACCATTGACCAAAGGTCGCCAACCTGCAGCTCGAGAGTTGCAAGTGGCTGTTTTGACGTAAACTTGCGACTCCCCACTTTCATATGAAAAATTAATAATTTACTATCAAAACCCTTAAAAAGAAGATATATTTTTGAGTACCTAATCTCTCGACAGCTTCTAGTAACATAATCGTTAATTACAAATCGCGACGTATGACCGTAATTAGATAAGTTTGAACTATTGTTTTGTCCTTAGAGATGAGACTCCGTGGTCATGTTTCTCGATCTACTTCTGCTGAAAGTGCGATGGATTTACAGAGGTAGTGTATTGCAACGTTTTGTTTTTTGCTTGAGTGAAATAAAAACATTCCTTAATGAAAAAAAAACATCGAACATCCCGAATTGGAAGAAGACAAATAGCTGCAAAAATTCAACTTCATGGTAGAGACCACAATGAAACTAAATGAATTAAATCTAAAACCGCAAGGAAAGGGCAATACAGCCTATACAATCCAGCCTGAAGAAGTTGTTTGTTTCGAAAGAAATTACTTCTTTTTGTTGAAGACATGGTGAGCGATAAGTTACTTTATTTTAAAAATCTAGAGCAACATCGCGATGAGACCAATGCAACTATTGACACAAATTACTTCAGCATAACGTTAAAAAACATTAAGAATTGATTCGCTGAGGGATTCAAGCAATTCAAAAAATTAAAAAGTACTCTTTCGTTCATAATAAATCCTCAGGATACAAATACAAATGAGATCATCATTGAGTCATTTGGAATTGATTCCAAAGACTTTTGGAGAGAAATGCATACCAAGGACTAAAAATGAATGCACATCGCCTAGTACAAGTGGATAGCTCTAAAAGTAATTCAGCGAGTTGAGATCCTCATATTGTAAGCATGAAATAGTCTTCAAGAATGCTAAATTGAGGTGAAAAAGTAGGTATATGGAGTGTTGACGATCTTCGTGTCGATATATTCGTGTGAGAAAGCCTTATCTTGCATAAATATAATAAAAATTAAATTTCGAAGAGAATTAACAAATAGAGTCGTTCTTGAAACTTAATAAGCTAGCTATAAGCCAGATTCATAAAACTTTTAAAAGGCATGCAAGGCCAATGTCCCCATTGATGTAACTATTTAAATTTGTGTTTTTATATGGATAAGGATTATTCCATATTTAAAGCTTCTTATTTTAAATCTAAAATCTAATATATATAAGCAAATACTATAATATTAAATTGAAAGTTTTAGCGGCTCTTTTAAAGTTGGAAAATTTTGTAAATTGTTGCTTTTGGCTCTTCCGTTTCAATAGGTTGCCGACCCCTGATTTAGACGATGGAAATGTAGACTTTTAAATAATATTTAATAAATTTTCTATTGTTGTTGTTATCTATGGTACTTGCCATTCGACAAGCTCCTTTGATGATACAACAGCATATTTAAGCCGAAAGAAGCGTCTCTTTTTTCAAGTAGCGCCAACTAGGGCCAAGAGTACGACTTTAGCTACACATTCAACACATTCGCTTGCAGAGTCCTTTTTTGCACACATTTCTCAGATAGCAGAAGAGCAACCATGCCCGAACAGGAACTCTCCGAACACCAGGAAGACGCGCTACCTCTGTGCCAGAGAACCGACTTTAATTTTCTTCACTTCATTATTGAAAACCAGCAAGAGGGTTCTGAATGAAATTTTCGCTCAAATTTTCTTATATATGTAATTGGGGAATTTTTGACTGTATGCTACTGATGAAAATAATTGTGGAATTTTTACTGAGTGCTATTGATGAAAATAATTATGCGAACTTTCCCTAATTTTTGTGTGTTTAATTAATTGCTAAAAGACGGTTAATATACTGTCAAAAGACTGCACATGTATTTTGGACACCATTATATCCGAATATTTAAAACCAAATTTTGACATAGAAGTACATGTGTGATTTTGAAGTACATGTGTGCATAGAAGTACATGTGTGCGTTTTTGAATGATCCAATCTCTTGGCGGATTTAGTTTCAAATGTGGTACTTATCTAGATTTTAGAAGCTAAAAATATGCACCACATTTTACCTATCTGGCAAATATTCGTTCTGCAGTTATTGCATGCCTCTGCACTCTGACAGCCAGATAGACAGATGTCAATAGAATGGATTAAGTTCAAAATTTGATAAAAGAATTCAAATTATGTGTGAAGACTGATACCAAATTTTATCTGAAACTCCAAATCTCCAAGACTTAGGGAGGTCTGAATTAGGAAATTTATCAAATTAGAGAGTTGGTACATTTTTTGATGATTACAATATTTTTTGATGTACTTCGTATACGATAAGTAATAAACGCAGTGGGCTATTCTAACATTAAAAAGTGGAGCAGAGTTAAATTGCCTTAATTCAGTTTTTATATGTTCTAATTGAAGAAAACATTATATTTGGATAAGGATTATATTAATAGGAAAATAAATCAATTAATAAAGGATTATATTAAAAAATAAGAATTATATTAAAAAATATGAAAATAAATCAAAGTAAATGGATACTGAAATTAAAGATTTAAAAGCTTTTTTACTTATTATTCTTACTTACTCTTATTTTATGTTTTGTAACAAAAACCTTATTCATTTATATTTGATAAATGGATTAACACTGAAATAAGACTCTAGATGCCTATAAAATATTTATTTTCTTAATTTTTCACTTAAAAGCCATTGCTTGAAAATAATATTTCTTTCAATAAAGCATTCTTATTTTAAAAAAGCACTTAAAACTTCAATTTCAAGAATGGATGTATCCTAATTCACTGTTTGCTTTTGAGTCGGTGGCTTGACAATAAAGAGAACATATTTCCTTTATTATCTTTAAAAAGATAGATAATCATTTTATGTCCAGCAGTATGAGATAACCATGGATTTATCATTTTAATTTCCGCAATAGAAATTTTTTAGCAAACGAAGATTCATGTAATGTTAAGATTATTCCCATGGGCAAGCCATTAAGCTACGGTAGATTTCATTCTAAGTTAAATGAAGTTCTTCTTTTTCTGTATAGTATAGATCTACTGTACTATTGATACACGAACCTGTAATCCCTTCTCTGAAACATCTCACGTAAAATATGGATACTTCTTGTATGCATTATGGATACTTCTCGTAAACTTTATGCATATTTTCCTATATAATATGGACATTTCTGTTATACTTTATGGATATTTCTTTGATACATCATGGATACTTCCCTTCTGCCCATCGATACTCGAGCCCATAATCCTTTTTCTTAAATTTCTCAATTAAAATATGAATATTTCTTGTACATATTATGGATACTTCTCGAATTCTTAATTTCTCTCATGTACTATGGATGCTTCTTATTCATACTATGGGTCTGCTGTGCAATCGACATTTGAATTGTAATACTTTTTTTAATTTCTTCCAATTTTTCATAGATACTTCTTGTATATGCTATGGATGCTTTTCGTATATTTTATGGATTTTTCTCATACATTTTATGGATTTTTCTCATACAAAAGTATGTACAATTCTAATATGTTTTATGGCTATTTTTCGTATGTATTATGGACATTTGTTGTTCATACTATGAATTTTCCATATGATCGACTCCTGAACCCGCAATTCTTTGTTCTCAAATACTTCTTTTATATACATGTTTGTACAATTCTTTGTTCTATACACTTCTTGTAAATTCTACGGACACTTTTCGTATATTTTATGGATATTTCTCATACATTTTATGGAATTTTCTCATTCTAATATAATTTATGGCTATTTTTCGTATATATTATGGACATTTGTTGTTCATACTATGAATTTTCCATGTAATCGACTATTGAATCCTGAAATTCTTTGTTCTCAAATACTTCTTTCATATACTTTCTTATACAATTCTAAGTTCTAGACAACCGCAATTCTTTGTTCTGAAATACTTCTTGCATATGCTTGTATATACAATTCTTTGTTCTAGATACCCTCAATTCTTTGTTCTCAAATACTTCTTTTATGTACTTGCATATACAATTCTTGGATGGATTCTTGGACTATGGATTTTTCTCATATAAAACTATAGACAATTCTAATATATTTTATGGTTATTTCTCATATATGTGATGAATATTCGTTGTTCATATTACGAATTTTCCATACAGTCGACTCTTGAACCCGCAATTCTTTCTTCTCAAACAATAGAGCCTACCTTGAGATCAATATACTCTCGGAGAATTAAGAACAGCGAAACTTCAATAAGTTCCGATGTTATTATTCTCGCGTTAGATTCGATTTGTAGCTTTTTTAGTGGAAATATATATAAACCTTTTGCATACAACTTTTGCTTATTCAAGTGAGCCAATTATAATACTAATATAAATAATATTTTTATCAATATTAATTAGAAGTTTGACTGCAAAAATTATTTTTAAGTTTGACCCATCTTCAGTGCGCAATTGGTTACGCCATTCATTAAGGTAAATCAATCTATCCAATAAAAGTAACGGTAATTTATTTACCGTCCAATTATCTGACATTAAATCCATATTTCTTTAAATCGCACATATATCCCGTTTGTTGTATATATAATCTTTTTAATGGAAACTAGTTCAATAAGATCAAAGTACTATTAAATCTGATTTATAGATATTTTAAATTTAGCAGCTTTATAAAATTACTTTTTTACTCGTCCTATAAACTGCATAGATATTGAGCAGATCATATGATCAGAGTTTTGATGAAATATTGAAGACAACTTCGATTATTTTGAAGCAATGAAAATATTATTTTGAAATAGATTCAAAATTATGTTTCAAAGTTAATTGAATCTGGACTTAAGAACTAAATCAGCAGCATTGAGAAGATAATTTTCTAAATTTCAAAACTGCATTAAAAAAAACATCTTTGGGATGGAATATCTTCAAAAGCTGTCCCATGAAAGCAAATTTTAGTTCATTTTTTATTTGATTACAGTTTTATGATGCTATCTTTTAAGTGCACATTCCTGCTTTCCAAAACATATCGATGCCAAATTTGGTAGTTGGAGGTTAAACAGTTTAGCCTGTAGAACTCTTACATATACATACACACATATGAATATTATCATCTTTATTACAAATACAAATATAGATGAATAATATTCTAAAGATTTGCCTTCTGAAATTATACATCTCTCGTATATTATCAATAATGTTCTGATATTCTATTATAAATTTGTATGTTAAACCTCCGTTATACCTTGTACCTCATCCACAGCTTTTGTTGAATTCATAAACAAATAGCTGCCTGTAATGATATCCTTTTATCTTCTTTCTATTTTCATCAAGAGGATTGGTCTCCCCGGAACAATCTTGCATGCTCTCTGATAAAACTATTATTCTTATCCTTTCGCAAAAAACTGTCGATCATGGGATAAGTTATTAACGTTTCGAAAACTCAGATTTTCTGAATAACTTCAGAAGAATTTTATGCTCTGCAGTTCTGAAAAGAAAACCGAATCAGTTTTCTGGGAACATTCTATGGCCAAAGATATTTAGCCCTAAATATAGCAATCTGGTGTCGTCGTTGGAGGATATCTTCCTCCGAAAGATAAGACACAAGAGTTGGTGATATTGAAAAGTGCGCCAAGGGGGTAATGTTCTCTACGGATCAACCCATTCTTTTCCGACTGAAGGAAACAAAAACATTAGTAACCAGATCATACAGTAAATTTCATTTGTCTAAGTAATTTATTTTTTAAAATTATCGTGTTAACAGAAATATGATAGCACAGACTGAAATGCGATATTTCTTTGATGGATTTGATCTAAACTTTTAC
The DNA here is from genome assembly GCA_026289955.1 of Argiope argentata. NCBI lineage: Eukaryota > Metazoa > Arthropoda > Arachnida > Araneae > Araneidae > Argiope > Argiope argentata. The sequence continues at coordinate 1,861,538 of JAOUZG010006261.1, forward strand.
TAATAAAATTAGTAATTAAAAAATACCGATCTAAACTTTAGATTTTATATTCGTATACCAGATTTTAAATTACCCAGACATTTAAATTTAGAAGTTATTCTATTCATTTTTCCTCGACCAACCATCCTGGGAGATTTTAAACGAAAATTTGATAAAAATTTATAAATTTTGTATTAAGATATCATGTCAAATTACCTCCATTAAGCTTGAAATCTATAACTATATTCGAGAAAGTGCTTAAAATTCTAAAAATAATATTTTTGGATTGTTGCTTTAAAAGAATAAAAAATATGCAAATCTATAAAATAAAAGCTAGATCAGTCAAAGTAAATAGATGCTATGAATATTTTTTGTGTGATGGGGAACTTGAAAAAAAGTATCAAGTAAAAACATTCTAGTTTTCTCTAATGATAAATAATGTAAGAGATATATTACTTTCTCCTAAACTAAGAAACGGGAAGCATTTCTATCTGAAATTTAAATGGTATTTAGTTGTTAAATAACATGAATTGTCAATCATATCGAGTTACGAAAGCTTAGAGTAACTCCAAAATCTTATTAAAAGTCAATGTGTTATTTTGTTCAAGAACTGAAAAATATATTGAGAAATGTAAAACGGCATTAAAATATACAGTATGGAAGAAAACTATGTATATGTAAGAGATATTATTTAACTCTCTTATTCCTAGGATAATTCAAGATTAGATATCCAAGAATACTGGTTAGGTCAAATATTTCAAAAACAACAGTAGCACTTCTTGTTCTTTAGTGTTCCATATACAGAAGAAGGACCCTCTTTACTGATGGCTATTAAACAAATTTATGTTCGGACACCTATTGAAATTTCCCGCTAATCCTTTCTGCTCCTAAAATCCACCTTGGCGAGATTTTTTTTCGAACAAAACACTCGGTAGGATTATTCAAACAATCATACCTAAAGAAAGAAGAAATTTCACTTTGATATCCAAGCGTCTCAGACAATCGGTGTAATTTTATTTAATGGGTATTCGAAGCCTTTCATTATTGATAGTGTTAAAAAATATTTGAGGATTTGAGTTTTAAGGAAAAAAAAGTTTATTTTGGGTTTTGGTTAAGATTTAAGGGTTTTGCATTTTTAAATCATTGTGTTCACAAACGGATTAATTTAGTTGAAAACTTGTTCATCTGACTATTAAAGTCGACAAAATTTCGATTTGGAATGTTTTGACTTTTAAATTACTGTCAAAAAGTATGAGAAAGTAAAAAGGAAAATATTCCGCATGCCTACCTAATTAATCTTTAAAATGACCTTTTGAAACTCCCCATTGTTAAATCAAACGAAATGTATTGCAGATCTTCATCGGTGTGTTTTGGCACCTCTTCCACAAGCAAAACTTTTGATGTCAATTCTAAAAAGAGTGTTTTATCTTTACTTAGAATATATGTACAGTTTTAAAATGTGACAGAATTCTTCGAAAGCAAAGGACAAAGTTTATTAGAGATCAAGCTTGAGATAGACAGCGTCTCATTTAACAGAAAGTTAATTATATTGTGTGTGAAGAATTTCGCCAAGGCTTCAAGGAAGCAGTTTGCCCATTTATTTATTCAGGGGAAATTTTAAATTTTATGACAGCCAGCTATTAGTTCGCTGAAAATTTTAGTGACCCATAAAACCGGAGGCAAGGAAAGAAAAGGCCCGGATTCACCCCCATTCGCTGCTGTAAATATTTGAGTTCAGAATATTCCGGTCTGGTATAATTATTCGCTTAACGAGTGTTTATTGGAGTGGCGAAGGAAACCGACCAGAGTTAGTTTCCTGTTTTCTGGCCGGACTCAAAACGGAAACTTTCCCATTAACCGGTGGGCTTCGCGTTCATCAGGGACGCCCTTTCTGGAAGCCTGCCAGGCCACGCTCGCTGTAATCATTGGTGAAGAATCCCCCCCGAGAGGATTTCGTATTAAAAAAGCCGCTCGTTACGATTTGTCTGCGCTAAAATGCTTTATTACAGAGTCGAATCGAAGAATATTTAGTGAAAGTGCATCGATTCATCGGCATTGAGTTTTCATTCTTTAAATCGATTTCTGGTATGATATAGATGAATCGATTAATGTGAAATCAGGAAATGTTTTAACGAGGAGGTCAATGAACGAGGGATGGATTACTAATCAAGTGGGAATTATTTTTTCTTGTGCAATCAATTTGGCGCTTTTGAAACAGAAGACCCCTAGGATAAAGATTGGGAGGTTTGACCGCTTCTATGAAAAATCGATATTGCCTTAAAAATTTAAAAGGAATTCCTTCCTTTTGGATCAACGATTCGGAATTATTTTTCACTTGAATTCGTATTCACAAATGTAATTTATTGAACTGATGCAACGATTTTTTATTTCTTTGATGAAAGATACATAGAAAAGGTGAATAATTTCGATAAAAAGTGCCTTACAGTGAATTTTTCTCATATTTCAACTATTTAAATAGCTTAAGAAACCAGAAGCATGATATTTATTTATTTATCAATGCTTAAAATTGCAATGAAATGAAGTATTTTCAGAAATCTCATTCAGTGTTTGCAGTACTAAACAAGAAATTCATAAGCACATCATCTAATATTGAAAAGGAAATTAATGTTGCTGAATTTCCGTCGAACGAATACCAATGTGCATTGATTCATCATCTGTTAATGTTATGAAAGAAAAAGAAACAATCAAAATGATTGATATACAGTTTTTTAATGATTTACATCTGCAAACGAAAGACATTTATTCTCAATTAGGTACATTTACGAAACATGTTATTTCTAAAATGATGTGTAAGAGTTGATAAATGATGAGTTGATGAGACAAATTAGTCTCATCAACATTTATAAGATATCTCAGGGATTTAAATTGTCCTTAAATTGGAATTACGATGAATGATTAGTCGATGAAAAAATTATGAGATAAAATATTTTAAGAAAGAAACTATAGATATTGAGATTTATGTATTTCTTTACGTCCAAAGCTCTCCTAAATGGAATTATTTTGAAATTTCTAAAAAGGATGACCAAAAGGAACAGGTAAGTTTCAAAATAATTTTCTTTTATATGTTTTTTTCTTCAATCTTAAAATATTTATTTAAGATTAATAAGAATATATTAGGCTTCTGAAAACCCAGAAAAATATTATAATTCTATTTGATACTGACTTTTGAATTGTTCCTGTTGGAATTTTTTCGATGAATTTTTTATTAGTGTAAAAGTAGCTAAAATAAAAAAAAATTAGCTTTCAGTAAAAATATTTACTGTCAAGATTGCTGTGCTTTGCAAGCATTTAACTAATATCTTTACATGTAAAATTTTGATTTTTTTCATCCTCTTAGACATTCCTTTCCAATCGATATTCATGTTCATTCATTTCTCTTTTCAATTACTTCATGCTTATGAAAGTTTTTTTCTTTATTATCCTTTTCCACTTTTCACTCTCATTGACATTCATTTCCTTATTCGACCTACCTTTTCATGCTCATGGACATTTATTTCCCTTTCCGACCTAATCATCCATATAATTTTTTTCTTTCGACCTTTTCATCCTTATGGACATTCATTTTCCTTTTCGATCTATTCATACATAAGAACTTTTGTTTTCTTTTTCGACTTTTTCATGTCCATGGGAATCTGTTTGATTTTCCGTTCACTTTAGCGACATTAACTTTCATTTCCCTTTTCGACATTTCTCATCCTTATGAATTTTCTTTTTCCTTTTCGATATTTTCATTCTGATGAACACTCGTGTTCCTGTTTGACCTATACATACATACGTATGAGTTTTTCTTTTCTTTTTCAACTATTGCATGTTCATGGGCATCTGCTTCTCTTTTCGACTTCTTCAGCTGCATGCACTTTCATTTGCTTTTCCGAAAATATTTATCCGTATGATTTTTATTCTTCCAGATTTAAAATACCAAATTTTACTTTTCTGGCTGGTTGAATTTATGAAACATCAAGTTCTGGAGTTAACATAATGACACGGCATGAACCAATCAATTTATCAATACTTACACTACCACAAGTAAATCCAGGCAAATTAAGAGATACGTCGCTTTGAATATAATTCTTCCTAGTAGTCAAGACTCAGGTGTCATCTGAACGATTCCAGTGGTCAGCTCGTGGTTCAATATTTTCAGTTACTGTTTTTAAAAGTTATATATTTAAAACAAATACTGCAAAAAACAAGTATTACGAGATCCAAAATGGCAAAAATGCAACGAAAAATGCAAATATTTAGTTTCTGGTAGACGAGAATCCCAAAAATAAGGAAATATTTTTGTGCAATTGTTCTTTAAATTACCTATTACATCAGTTTATTCAAGTCGTCCCATTTTTTTTATTTCCCTATTCACAGAATATCTAAAAATCTTCGTTGTTGTGACTTATGACACTTTACAAGCCCGCTGACAACTGTGAAAGATTTAAGCTGGGTGAGCGTCTCTTACTTTTTTAGCAACGTCAATTAGGACCGAGAGTGCGACTTAGTTACTTCTTGCTTCACAATCGCTTGCGCGTCCCCTTTTGAAGGGAGGGGGCTCATTCACACAGAACACAGAGCAATTTTCGAACCTGGGAGGAGCCACGGGGAGATGTGCTATCCCTAAGCAATAACGCCGACAAACCCCTTAGTACTTTTTATAAGTGATTTGTTAAACCTTAAATTTTTTTTAAATTTATATATTCATTTGATTCATAAACACAAATGAAAAAAATTGATAATTAAATAAGAATGTAAACAGACAAACACAAATAATTCCAAGAACAACTATAATGATTTATTAATATCTGAAATAATTGTTTCCTTCATAATTTCGTCATCCTTTTATTATACTTAAAATACTTAATCTTTGCCTGCTTCGTATAAGAGAACGTAAAGAAAAATTTTAATTTTAGAGAGAAAAAATAGCATGGGTTTGTCGAAGAAAGTTTCATTTAATGTATTTTTTCTTAATTCGTTGTTTTTACAGATTTTATAAGTTTTTCAACAATTTAATTAAATTCTTACGCAGTCTTTCGGAAACAAGTTTTTAACTACACATACTTAAAATACTCAGCAACAGATCAATTTTTTCTATATTTTGGAAATTTCAAATTTAGTTGTCAAAAACAAGTGTGTGAAAAATAAAATACTTTTCAAATGCAACTTTTATATTAAATATATAATTTTACGATTAAAATAAAAATTCGGATTTTGATAAATCTACGCGCTTTGTTTTAGTCTTTATAAAATAAATTTTGTTTATAAAATAACATGTTTTAGTTTTGTTATATATAAATCTTTTAGTCTTTCTATTTCCTGTGTTTTATCAATAGTAAGTAATTATATATTTAAAATTTAAGAAATTCGAATTTTAGGAATTATATTTTGAAAACTAGTAAAATGTTTTTACTACTGCTTCACAAGAAGATATTTACGCCTCGAACGACAATTTTTTTAAAATCGTTTTTTAGTTGTAACTCTTGTAAATTAGTCTCACTAATTTCAAAATGAAATTAGTACTTATTTATATGTAGTATTATGATAATATAACTTAATTCAGTGGGATAACAATAAACGCTTTTAGTATACAGTAGTTATAGTCTTTTAACTGATGTATTTGATGGACCCCATCAAATACAGTAGTTACAAGACTATATTCCGAATCATGTAAATTATAGGTGTAGTGCTAGCTTCATAAGCCATTGGATTCCGATATCTCGTTTGACCAATGGTTATATTAAGCGACTATAAGTCCTGGTGCAACAAGTTCAGTCCTTGACCTTTTTTGACCATATTGGTGATCTTGACTACGAAACTTCATGCAGCTATCGTGGCATTATCTACCCATAGCAGAAAGAAGTCGAACACACTCGATGCAGTAACCAAACAAATTGTCAGACTCATTTGACGCATGACTAAGACAAACGCCTGCAAACTCTCACACAAGTTAGCCATAACAATTGGCAAGATAAAATGATTCGTCTCGGCTCCGACTCACTAGTGATAGAGTATTCTGGTGCTATCTTCATAAACCATATAACAACCATCGGAGTAAAGTGTCACTTTTGTCTAATCGCTAAGTTACACGACTACAAGCCCTGGCGCTGCGGGTTCAGTAATCGACTTTCAATTGTCATATTGATGACCTTGACTACACAACCGTACAGCTGTCGTGGCGCCATCTATCCGCAGCAAAAATCGTTAAACACACTTGACGCAGCAACCAAACAAGCCGTCAGACTCATTTGACGCATCGCATAAGACACACGCTTTACAACTCTCACACACGCTAACCATAACACTTAAGGCGATAAAAGCATTTTTCTCTATGTCGACTCACTGGTAGGGGAGTATTATGGCACTAGCTTCATAAGCCAGATAACATCAATCACTCGGAGTTGTCACTTTTGTACAATGTTTATATTACTCAGATGCAAGCCCTGACATCACGGATTCGATCTTTGTTCTTCAATTGCTACATAGTCACCACAATTGAATACCATTCAAGAATGATAAAGCAAAGGTTACAACATCTCTATTTAACAGACATTTATTCAATAGATTAACACAATAAGCCATCCTGGAACCTCACCATTGACTACACCACTGTGGTAAAAGCTTCATTAGATAGATAACATCTTCTGTACACGAGTAATTACTTTTGCCTAATGGCTATGTTACACGGCTACGGAACTTAGCGTAGTAAGTTCGATTCCCGGTCCGCACGCTCCATTATAAGCATTCACTGTACTATAGTAACTCCCGACCTTGAATAAACAACCTTCATAAGCTGTTGTGGCGTTCTCAACCAACAAAAATTCGTCAGGCACATTAGAAAAAAATAGCTAACATCACAAACAACAACTCGCACCCACGCTAATATCGTTCGTCTTACCACAGAATCACTGGTGGGAGAGTTTCATCACATACTCCCTCACCAGTGAATAAGCCAGATAACTTCTGCTGTAAGCGAGCAATTACTTTTGTCTAATGGCTATGTTATTTGGCTACAAACCCTAACTTTGCGAGTTCGGCCCTAACCTACACATTCCTCACACCATCATCAACTACTAAAGCATAAATATTATTATACTTTATAATTCACGTAAGTTCTAGTTTTAATGGATTTACACAGTTGGCGAGTAGGAATAAACAATTTTCTATTTTCCCTACTTGAAGACCTAAGCAGCATACTACTAGTGAATCCCCCGCTTCATAAAAGAAACTCGGTCTGAAACTAAACACCCTAAATTCAAGAATCGTTATTGGAAGAATATCTGTGGCAGTCAAGTTATGAAACTTTAAAACTGAAGCAAACCATTCAAAATAGTTAGAATGACATATAAGTTTCAGAAAATTTAATTGTGCGTTAAAACCAGAGTTAATGGCTCCCACAAAACTTTCTTGCACACTCTCTCAACTTGTCATGCCTCACATGGAGTTGAGACTGGTTAATATTTAAGAAATATTTGCTTTTGCCTTAAATTCAACAAATTTATTGAACCTATTGTGTCAACATTGACTATTTTTGGGAGGGCTTAATCCCTGAGATGCATTAACAGTATCCAAAAATCAAATTTGGGTTTAAGGCGTGTTTGTATCAACCGTTTAAACCAAAATATTTACATAAAACTCATAGTCAAGTAGCCAAATAATAAATTTGATTTATTTAAGACATTGTGTTTTTGAATTACCATTATGAATCACCATTTATATGTTTTTAAAAGTACAAAACGACAGACAATCAGCCCTTTCTTTATCAAAATTTAATACCTATCTACACTGTAAATGTTAAATCTCTATGTGTTAAATCTATCTTTGTTTTACATAAAAAGCTATTTTGATTACATATATTCAAATAGAAGGACATGCTAATTTCCACCAAACATATTTCAGTCAAAATTTGATAGAAATTTTCGAATTTTGATGTAAAGACCTACCAAATTTCAACCATCCAGCTAAAATCATTTCTGAGTTATCTTGGTTCCAGACAAATTGATATTTTCAAAAACAATGCTTTTTTTTAACTCAAGGAGATCTAAAACGTGAAGATTCGTCAAAATCTCATGTCCGAAGTTTTTGATAAATTCTTTACTTTCTCTATATTACGTATACGAAAAATGAAAAAGTTTATAGCCTTATTTCTACTCAGTACATATATAAGAATTTTTATTATAATTTTACAAAAACAGTAAATTTTTATAATTAGTATTTATCACATATGTTTTTGTTGTGCCTAAGACCATCAATTCCAAAGAAAAGATTCAAGTTTTATTGTCGCTTAGATTCGGAACATATCATAAGTCATTCAAAAATTTCATAAGTATGAATATGTCATGAGTGTTTTTTAAGTATTATTCCCAAAAGTCATTATCACTTTTTAATTTTCAAGCGAAGAAACTTTATAATTCTCTTTTTACCTTCAGTTGGCAAAGATAGAACAAAAATAGTTATTTCTTTTTTCCTTGAAAAAAAATGCAAAGAATTTTACGAACTTAAACTTTTCTACATCTGTTTTTGTTGACGATATATGCCATTAAAAGTCAAAGAAACTGATATGCTGTATTTCTTCTTTTCTCAAAACAAGTAGTTGCACACAACTAGAGAAGAGTCTCTCTCCTCCATGTCAGTTCTTCCTCCCCCTCTCGCAGATCGTAAAGCGTACCACTAAATTGAAAACTTTCTTTTTGAAAACGAAACAAGAAATCAAAACATAAAGCGCCTTTGGTATATCTGTAGACATATATACTTTCATAAGCGAACTCCTATTTTTGACAGCTGCTTTTCACTAGCGAGCCCGTATCGAGTTTCCGTTATTGTATTCTTTTTACGAGTTTCTCCCCATGTTCTTTCTTCTTTTTTTTTTTCAAACGTTTTGTCATTCAAAAACATCTTGCATTTTTGTCTCAGTTATTTTGGTACTATAAGTATACTGAGTTCGTTCTAAAGTAAGAAAGACCCCACATTAATTGCTGTTCTAAAAGGTCATATTAAGGCTTAATATGATGTGATGCCTTTGGTTTTTTCCCTTGTTATCTCTTTACATATATTCGTACAAAGGAATAATTCAATTTCTTAAATTTTGCTGTGGATGAAACCTATTATTGTAGAATTATGTTTTATTTTAATTCTTCCGTTGATTTTAAAACTACTGTTAGGAGAATTCTCTCAAGAATGATGCAAAGATGCAGACTTTATTGTCTACGAAACGTGTATTAAATACACACAACAAAAACTACAAACATGCTGCAAATTAACACTACTTAATCCGCTAATTATGAGTAATAGCATAACTCTAGAAAGTAGGCCAAAAAGAAAAGACGTTCTCCCAAGCAAAGTCAAGTATCGCAGCTTACTCTCTGAACTGAGTGACTCCCTGTATAGTGGGAAAGTTTACACCTTGCCGAGCCTTATATGGCTCCTTCTAAAATGGGCAGGACAAACTCAGAAAATATTCAAGTTGTGCGGACGTTGCAGGCGTTCCCTGGGAATAAATCTTTATTTCTTAGTTTCCACTGCACATTTTAGTGTGTAGCAAAACCCGTTAGTGACTTCATTATGCCAACATCCTTATATCTCTAAGTTCGTCAAATATGGCGATCCTCTGTTGGAAATCCCTTTAGAATGGCTTTTTCTCGCTGTCGTGCGATTCTAATCCACATAATTTTTAAACAATTAAACTATTAACATCTAATTTATATAAAATTTATAACACAATGGTGTTACTGCAAATTACGACGATGATAAATTATGATTCCATTGCAAGAACATTGCATTGAATACCATCCCACTAAGCAATGATATTTTTAAAACTTCTGAATGGCGGTTCTAGATGCGAATTTTTTGTACTTGTATTTTGCCTATTTTCATGAACCCATATAAAAACGATATGGATGTTTTCAGCAGGGTAAATTTAGTGTCACGTCTAAATGCATTTTTAACTTAAATATTATATTAATAATTTATTTTAGAGTAGTTTTTTTTTTAACTTTTGTATAGAGAAACCATAGAAATCTTCAAAGATTTTGAACTTTAGATTTTCTGAAAATTTGTATTTTTGTAGATTTGAAGAAAATCTGTATTTTGGACCACCTTTAGTTCGAAAAACACATTTTTAGAAAATACTCATATCTGTGTCTATGACGAAAATAACTAAACATGATTTCAGCTAGATAGTTGAAATTTGGTACATGGTCTTTGCCCCAAATTTGCAGATTTCAATTAAATTCTGGGTAAAGAGTTCCTCTGTTCAGAAGAAATCCGTCCGTCGACCTGTTCAAAAATAAGTTAACACGATAATTACAAAATGAATAGAGCAAGATGGGTAAAATTCAACATACACATTTAATGTTTCTAGAGTAGATAGCTGACCAATTTTTAACCAAATCCAATAACGTTTTGAACGTTAGTCGGTCTGCACTTTCAAAAACCTGTTAACCGGATAATTTACAAAAGTCATGATTTAAATATAGGAAATTAAGTAATGTAATTTTGTTATTACAAATATAGTTCTGCATATTTTTTGTTATTTTTAATCAGTTCGAAAAAACACGTCTAGAACACAAATTCAATTTCAGAATTAAATTAACATATGCCAAGGAATAATCGCCAAATAACTCGCCAAGCATGACACAATATTTTCAATTAAAATGCTGCATTAAAAGTCAAAGCAAACATTTCTTAACTATCGTACGCCAGAATCATGTAATGCTTTCTCTAAGATAACACATTTATTAGTGATTTTGCGAGAAAGTTTTGGGGAGACTTCTCTTTCCAGTTTCTTTTTGAATGTTAGTAATAATTTTTATGTTTTCGCTTATTCAGACTCCTGATTGCTTTGGTATTCTTGATTGTACACAACGAATGTTTAAGCTGATGATTTTTGTTTTTAAATACTGCAAAGACAAAGTGAATGCAAAGAAACTGGAAAGCTAAACAAAGAGAATTATGTATCCCTGATATGCAGTCACAATTTGAAATAATGCTTTCTTTTATTTTGAAAGGTGTACTTCATCAGTTATGCTTCATGAAACTCTAATCTAAATATTTAAAACAATAAGTGAAACAAAGGAACCAATTGCTCATCCTCAACCACTACCCTGATTTCTCTAATTTTTGTTTCATATGAAAGCTTATGACACCTAAATAGGGAAATAATAATCACCTACACACCTTCATCCTAAACTTTTGAAAGAAAAAAATCATTTTTAAGGTGTATTTATTACGAGAAAAACTATGACCAAGTTCACCGACATATCACCATGCAATTTCTAAAATTTTCATTTTGTATTAAAATTCATATCCACTAGATATATCCATAAATAGTGTCTACCCTCTCTATTTTCAAAAAGCCTCATAAAATAAAATGTAGATTTACCCCTAACGTCAACAACTTGTGCCGTATGAAGGTCGCGATACGAACCTGTGACGCTAGGGCCAGTAGACGAGTAACATGACCATAATACAAAAGTCGACTTCGGTATCGTATATGTTATCTGGCTTATGAAGCTAGAGGCACAGTACTCCCACACCAGTGAGTCGGTGGAGGGATGAGCCATTTTAATAGTGTCAAGCCTTGTGGCGAGTTACAGCTTGCTTGCGTCAAGTGTGTCTGACGACTTTGCTTTGCTTGCTTCCTTGCGTGAAGTGGGGTTGGCGGCTTTGTTTTGCTGGCTTGCTTGCGTCAAGTGAGTTTTGACGACTTTGATTGTTTCTGCTGCGGGCAGATGGCGCCACGACTGTTACAGGTGGTTGCGTTGCCAAGGTCACAAATGCACCTGGTAAGGTCGAGATACAAATCGGCCAGTAGCCGAGTAATATGGTCATAATACAAAAGTCTCAACTTCGGTATCGTAGATGTTATCTGGCTTATGAAGCTAGCGCCACAAACTGTATGATTTTACCAATTTTCCTCTTGAATGGATTTTACCACATTTTAAACATAGTAATCCTTTAAAATAGTTGGTTTCTTTTAGTTTAATAATACCAAAAGATTGATCAATATGCCATAAATAGAATTAATATGATTGACGAAATCAGCTACCATATTGTTATAACTGCTATCTTAATATTTTATAGCATACAAAATTTGTGTTTCTTACAAACTTATTCAATTTCAATCTCTTCATTTTTAATGAATCTGCTAGCGATCCTTGACAGCTGGCAAATCTGCCCATTCGAAAATCTACATTTTCTTCTCTCAACAAAAGGATTCAATTGCTTTCGATCGGTTTTACATTTATTGTTAGCACTTCTGAGTAATGTTAGAGATATGGACTGATATTCTCCTATCCAGATCTTTATTCCGTCTTGCCATTCAGAGATCCAACTTCTTCTAGTTGTTGTTCTTCTAGTTTTCAGCATAAGAAGCCTTTTCTTATGCTTAAAGTCATTCTCAATTCGTCTCTTCCTTCAAAAACACTCTTTCTTTTTTAACTTATCTGAAGAGCAAAGTATTATTCAATTTAAATCCGTTGAGTTTTATAGAGAAGTTACGTTTATTATTTTTTATGCGTTCAATATAGCAGTGGCTGTATTTCGATTGGTTATTTTCGTAATATGCCACATTTTTATTGAAATATAGTTTATATTATGACTATCTCGAAATAACCATATAGGGTTTATCTTTTGATTAGATTCCATTTGTTTTTGAAAACCAAGAAATGTGTGTTAATTTTGCTATGTTTCTAGAGGTTTAAATTTTTGGAGAAAGTCTTTTAGCCATTTTTAGACAGAAAACTACGAGTGATTCGGACTTTTGTCCTAACATTTGTTTTTGTTGGATATAAACAAATTAATAGAATTCCAATTTCTTTTAAATAAACAATAAGTTTATTGTTTTTGAAATAGTAATATTAACCTTTTTCAGTTAACGATATTGATGAAAAACTTCAGGATATTTATTTTAAATTCGTAGTTTGAAAAAGCAGTTGTTTCCAAATAACTAAAAAAATACGACAACACAACGAGATGATCTAATGGTAAGCTCGGGATTTGAGATCTAATTTCACCGAAGAACCTCCATGCAAACTGTTCTGGCGAATACTAATTCTGTCGATATAAAATTCCTTGCATCTGGTGGGGTGCAAATGTTTAGAAGGAAACTTCTAATTCAAGAATCATGTTATCTTACCTTGGTTCAAAATAATGAAGAACGCAAAGTAACTTATTATTATTGAAAAATGGGTGATTAGTATATAGTATAATAAACAGGCTTCAATAAAACATGTATAAGGGATATAAAAGGGATATAAAATTCCTTTTTATATCATTAGTTTGCAAGATATTTAATAGAAGCTTAAATGGTGCTCCTTTTTTTCCTTTTTAATTCCCCAATATAGTATCTATCTTATTCAAATTTTCATTCGATACATTTATACAAATAGACATTTACAAAAATGTACATAACAAAATACATTTTTTTAAATTGTAGTTGATAACATTTGATGTTAATAGTTTTTCAAATATTAATTCATTAATTATTCATTTAATTCCTACTATTTGTGCACACTCTCCCTATATATATATCCTGTTGAAATTCCCAATCTTAAATGAAATACTTTTTATTCATCCTCTCAAGATGAGGCATTTTTTAAACTTACAGTGGATGACACTCGATGTTAATTCAGTTTTTCCAAACATTAATTCATTAATTTGATTTAATTCCTTTTTAATACTTTAAATAGAGTTTTAGCAGTTTGCAATGAAAATTGAAATCAACAGGCAGTGGTTCAAGGATTAGAGTTCAATTCTTGCGAAAATCACTAATTTTTTGATAAATAATTTATATTAATTGTATCCATTTAATAAAAAAAGTAATTACCATAAAAATTTTCTTTCTTAACATGAGTTGGAATTGACTTTAAAATTTTGTAATATTACTTGCTAAGTCTTTTAAATAATCTTAAAACAATTTAAAGTACAACTCAATCTTAAAAAAGCAGAGATAACTAATTAAAAATTCCTACTGACCCCATATATTATATCTATTACTCATTACTATTGTTGCCGTTCCAATAATTCTAATTAAGTCTTCAATTATTTCAGAGATTTTAAAACACATCGTAGATAAATGATATAAAAAAATTGAGAAATTTAACTTTTGACAGAAATGTTTATCCCCATTATTATTGGAAAACAACTTTTAGGTTGTTTTTTCGGATTTTTATTTTTTACCATGACTTTTCAGCGAACATATATTATAATATTATTGAATTTTAAATATTATGGATACTAAAATAACATTTTTAAAACATATAGAATTAATATATGTGACTCTCACTAATATAAAAATGGAGTATTATTATAAAATCACAGAAAGCAATTATTAAATAATTTCTGTCAATTTTTTGAAAAATTCTTAATTTTAAGAGGAAAAAAATATTATTCTTTAAAGAAGAAGTAAACATTTTAAAAAGAAGTATTCAGAAAATAATTGTTTTAAAGTTTGGTGCATAGCTAGCTGATCATCAGATTTCAGCATCATAATACACTGAAGTGACAAAAGTCATGGGATGACTGCTAATATCGTGTCGGTCCTCCTTTTGCCCGGCGAAGTGCAACAACTCGACGTGTCATGGAGTCCACAAGTCGTTGGAAGTCCACTGCAGGAATATTGAGCCATGCTGTCTGTATAGACGTCCATAATTGTGAAAGTGTGGATGGTGCAGGAGTTTGGGCACGAACGGACCTTTCGATGATGCCCCATAAATGGTAGATGGGATTCATATCGGGTGATCTAGGTGGACAGGTCATGCGCTGGAATTGTCCGGAATGTTCTTCAAACCAATCGCGAACAGTTCTGGCCCGGTGACATGGCCCATTGTCATCCATAAAACTAACTCCATCTAACATTCCACATTCAAAGTATGTTAATTCTCGTCATGCCACCATAAATCACCAAAACCTGTTCACATGAATAACTTGAACACAATTGAAAGCTCTGGAAAACGAACTGCGCATTTATGCTTTTTCGCTGTGATATTACTGCCATCTGTATATTTGCATATTGCTATACCAAGACTTTTGTCACTTCAGTGTATAATTCTCATGTATAGCAATATTTCATGATCCCTTTATTAGAAATGTGTAGTATAAATATTATATTAATTTGTCCAATTGAATCATAATTATCTATTCTAAAGCAGACATGGCGGCTGTAATAAAAATTTCCGTTTTTACGTTATTATTAGAATTATTGGATTGAGTTTAACGTAATGGGTGAATAACCTTTGAAAATTTTGATTGGCTTCCAAAAGTTGACTTACTAATAACAGTATTTCTTTTCTAGTTTTTAGATTTAAAGAAAAAATATTTACTACAATAGAAAGATTTGCAAGTAATCTTAAGGCATTGGGTAACATTGTAGAGACAATACTATTTCAATTCTTTTTTCTATTTTCGCCTGCGTTTCTTTTCTTTTTTTTTATCATGTTGGAACAAGATGTTGTTTTCGGGAGGAGGTTTTTGGTATCAACAAAACTCCATAGACGAAAAATTTAAATTTTATTATTTGTACGAGCATCTAAAAAAATCAGCTTTTAATAACGCGTTGCTATTGCATTTACAAAAGCTCTGATTTAAAAAAAATAATATAATTACTACAGCAAATAAAACCTGGAAAATTGTCATTTTGAGCACGTGAGGATATGAAATAAATAGGAAATGTGATACATTTTTAATCAATAAATGGCGGGACAAAGTTTTTTTTTAATCGTTTGCAATTCCAAAATGACTCATTCAATGAAACAATTAAAATGATTAAAGATATAATTTAACTTGCACGAGCACGTGGTGCTTGACCGTTCAAGAAATGATGTTCTGACAGGATACATTGAAATATGCATTGCATATTTCATTTTTATTATTTATACTTTTCTTTCTTTCTTTGCGTTTCCCCGCCATTTACAACATTTTTTATTCATATTCTCAGATTTTTTACATTTCTTTGCAAGCTATGAATAGAGTTAAGTAGAATGATATCTTTATTAAAATTTAAGCAAGAAAGTTTCAGCGAGTCCACTCAAACTAATATTAAGGTTGGAAAACCGTCTTACGTGCAGCTTAGTAAACCTATCTTAGCTCCTTGTTTTGATTTGGCTCTGAAAGCAAAAAAACTATGTCATCTTTGTGAAAAAGAACCTAATTGAAGCATTTGGTAGCAGAAACTGGCAGCTTTATGAAAGAGGTTCTTGGTGTTTTACAGTCCAGAACTATAAACCTGTTTTGTTGAGGCATAAATCATTTTCTGTAAACACAACACCCTGGGACGATTCATGATCTGAGAATTTGTGGAATGTTTTTCGCCCTTGTGTTACTCGTTTCAGAATATTTAGTATTTTCTAACAAGTAATAAAAAAATTTAAGTCAGTTCCTACTTAGCTCAATAAAGAAATTTTTTTAGTTGCTTTTTATTAAATAATTACAACAAATATAAATAATTTATCAAAAAATAATTGATTTTCGCAAAAACGGAACTCGCATTCTTCACTTTCACGTGAAAAATACCGAAATCCTCGCATTTTACTGATTGAAAGTATTGCCTGTTAATTTCAGTTTTCATTAAAAACTGCTAAAATTCCATTTAAAGAATCAAAAATGTAATAAATTTAATTAATTAATTAATATTTGGAAACCTGTATTAATCTCAAGTGTCGTCCACTATAAGTATAAAAAATGCATTTGAACGTGAATGGATAAATAAAAAGTATTTTATTAACGACTGAAAATTTGAACAGGACATACGTATGTATATAGGGAGAGTGTGAACTAATAGTAGTCATTGAATGAATAATTAATGAAATACTATTTGAAAAAACTATATTGACATCAAATGTCATCCGCTACAACTTTAAAAAAATGTATTTGAACTTGAGGGGATATAGAAAAAGTGTTTTATAAACGATTAAAAATTTGAACAAGATGTATAAAGAAGACAGTGGACGAATAGTAGGAATTGAAAAAGACGCCTCTCTTTCGGTCTAATTGCTGTTTCTCTATAAAGTTTTTCAGATCAGATGAATAATAAATAATTAGAGAAGTTAATCTCAGTGTAATGTAACGCAAAAGTTTTTCATGGAATACATAAGAAATGATTAATTTTTAATTAAAAATCAAATAGGATTTTAATATTTTTTTAATGAAAACATCTACTCTCAAAAAAATAACTACTTTCAAAACTTCACAGATCCAACGATCAGCCTTCGGGTTTCGATGCAGGATTTTTAGTTATATATGTTTTATTCCACATGCAACCGTTTATAAAATATTAGACCAACCTATTTCTCGTAGTTTTGTGAACCCGAATAATATATGAACACGGCATTTTAGAAGAATGAAATTTGGTATATGATTTTTACAGCTAAATTATATATAAGTCTTGCATTATTGCAATTTCTATGAACGCCTTTTTGTCGCTTAGTAAATCTGATAACTGAAAATTGTAACAATCTAGATAAATGGAATTTTAAGAGATTTATTATGATTTAATTTAAATCGATTTTAATTCTATAGATTTATCTTCTGATGAATTTTTTTATTTTACACATTTAAGAAATAATTAAGATTTTTATTTTTTTACATTTAAGAAAAAATAGCTTTTTGGTAATGATATGCTCAAAGTTATTTACAAAAGTAATGTAAAAAATTGATTTATTTGTAACATAAAATTCGATTTTATTTTTAAATTTTATTATTTAAATTTGATTTAACACTTTCTTAGCAAGCACTTGTTATCCAAAGAGTAACTACTAAACTATTTTGATTAATAGATCTAAATATTTGATTTGTATAGAATTTTGATTTTTTTAAAATTACATATGTCGAATTACAAATTTTACAGATTACCTATTACTTCCGTAAGTATTATTTTTTAAGTTAATTAAAAATTTTAAAACATTTATTACAAATTATAGATTACAAGAAAAAACAGATATTAAAAGAAATTTTCTTTATTTTTATTGCATTTACCAAATTATGTTTCTAAAAACTATTTTTTATTAAATTTATTCGTTTAGTCCTTAAAACAATTTCGCAAATCTTAAAAATGAAAATTTGAGTCACAGCTAAACAGTATTCTAAAAATATAAATTTTACGACCTTTGCATTTGTGCTGTGTGTAGACGAAAAAATCATTTACAAAACTGCTATGAAATGGCCTGCGGGTACTTTTCAGCTCAATATCCTAACGTGCAGTTATTCCGTGATGTCTGCTGGTATTCATTATTTCGTGAGGCAAATAGTTTCTTATTCCAGCGGCCAATTGTAACCATAATTTCAAATTTTCGGGGCTCCGTTCCTTCTGCAATTTCGGGCAGAGCAAACAGGGCGGTGTTTCTTCCTTTCGAAGCCCAGGAAGGAAGTCCGGGCCACTCGTTAATTATTCGGACACTTGAAGTGGCACGCGAGCCCTTTTCTTCACTGCGGAATTTTCCTTACAGCAAGTTGCGACGCTGCTCCTCTCGCAGCTGCAGGCCAGATTCGCTTTTATTTTTGAAAAGTGCCTGATTCATTAGGATGATTGATTTTCGAATTTTTTATCAATTTTAAATGCGAGAAATGACTTGTTTGTTCCGTAAAGAACTTTCAGTAACTTTCACTAAGATTTAACGTAAATAAGTTTAGAAATATCTTGTAAATAATTATAGTTCGAAAAATCAAAGTGATATTTAATTTTCTGAGGAGTGCCTTACCTATTAATGAGATCATTGACTTGCCAAGTTCTTATCAGCTTTGAAGCCAAAAGTTTTTTCGATTCGCTTCATAGGTCGGTCGAAAGCCATGGCACCTCTAGTAAATTATCATACCCTTTAGTTAAAATTTCAAAACTGTGACGATAATTTTTTCCGTATTAATTCAAGTTTACTCATCATTTTGCTTTTTTTAAGAGATTGATTCATGGATTTGATTATTTTTTATCAGTTCTGACTGAGAAAAAAATGTACAGTTTCATTAACTTTTAATTAGATTTGTAGTCTCCAGTAAACAAAAGATATCAAAGAAAGGTATGACCTCATTCTTCATTATGAGATAATATGGTTTTCGTGTGAATATGTATGAGATAATATGATTTTTGTGGGAATGTGTAAAAGATATGATTCCTGAGTGAATATATATGAGATATTAGAATTGTTGGGTTATATGTGTGAGATAATACTAGTTTTGTGTAAATATTTGTGAGATAATGTGATTTCTTCATATGTTCATCTTGAGTTGACGGCAATAATTATAAAAAGTTCAATAAAAAAATTTTTTTGCTTTTAAAATAAATATATTGTAATCGCCAAAAAGAAAGTCGAATTAAAATATTCAAAAATGCAATGAGTTTGACAGAGGAAATTTGGTTTGTGATCTTTATTCTAAAATTGAGAATTTCTATCGAGTCTCCTATGAAATCCCATTGTTTTAATAAGTTTCTTTATCTTTTTATCAAAATATACATGAACTCATAGTTCAATGGAATGGAGAACTAGAGAGATGACATTTGGTTTAATTGCTTTATCCTTAAAATTTTAGATTCGTGTTAAATTTTTTTATTAAATCCATTAAAGAGC
This sequence comes from Argiope argentata, assembly GCA_026289955.1. Lineage (NCBI taxonomy): Eukaryota > Metazoa > Arthropoda > Arachnida > Araneae > Araneidae > Argiope > Argiope argentata. Next base: position 1,881,073 of record JAOUZG010006261.1, read on the forward strand.
AGACTGATAATCAATTTGTAGCTCTAACCTTCAACGAGTAAGAAGCATTAAACTAATTACGTTCCATATTCACAAAATGTTTATGTGCATTAAAATATCTGACTCGAAAAATCCCAAAATCGCACTTGGATTTTTCCGATTAAAGACAAGCCTTATTGTGCCAACATACTAAAAAGTTTAGGAAAACATAATTAACTTTTGACTACTGAATGCGAGCATTCATAATATTATGCAGAATTCAAACGATTCTCAGAATAAGATGCGAATTAATGGCTTAAAATTTTTTAACATTTAAACGTGATGGACTAAGATCATGATCATTTATACTTATAAAAAATCTCTCAGAATTTAACATATTATGAATTATTTTTTTTTTCAAATTAGAGATTAAATCATTGCTAGGGAATACGATTTGAGTTATGACTTCGTCATTCTTTTCAATCTGAGATTTCTTCTATGCTATTACGACAACAATTATTCAATTTATCCAGATTCTAAGTTTAGGCAGCTCTTTTTATAATTATTCATGCGGTTTTCACTAAGAACTGTGGAATAAATATTTTCTTAAGGAATTATTTTTAGTACATTCTCTATGTATAAATTAAAATCTTACGACTTATTTTGCATCTCCGTATATTTAATTTGAAGTGAGGCATACTCTACACAATCACACATGTTCGATTAATTAGCCAATTACTTCATGGTCAAAAGTCGCTGTCAAAGCATTAGAATATAATCTAATGTCATACATAATTATTAATCTTCTTTATTATGTTTTTATTGTTATATTTGTCTTTTTTTGTTTGCGTTACCTCTTCGATAGCGGCATGCCCATAAATGGTTCCATTGGCTCAAAATGACTGATCCACACGCTACATATATGTTACTCTATTCCTGTATATCTTATATCATGCATTTCTGAAGAGATTGTATTTATTTTGCAGGCACCTGCAGGGGCGTCCCCAGACGGGTCTCAATGTGAACTGTGTGGACCCTCTGGGACGGTCGGCTCTGCTGATGGCAATCGACAACGAGAATCTGGAGATGGTGGAGTTACTGATAGAACACCACGTGGACACCAAGGATGCATTGTTGCACGCCATCTCAGAGGAATACGTCGAGGCCGTCGAATTGCTCCTGGAACACGAGGAAGCGCACCACATTCCTGGAGAACCCCACGTAAGTCTATACTTATCCCCCAGATCTGAACCGTTTCTGGAATGGTTTAAGTAGTACACAATGTCATATAACCATATGAATGTAAGACATTCAAAATAACATTAGCCCATTATCTTGGAGAATCCAACCCGAACTTTTACAATTCTGTATGCACAATCTGATATAACCGTATGAATGAAGGAAAGACAAAATGACATTAGATTATAATCTTTGAGAATCCAAGTTGATTGGCTGGTCTTAATAAAATGTCCAGCCGAGAGTCCCTCCCTATCTAACGTTGTCACTAATTTTAAATATATCACAAAAATGAAGATAATTTTAATTCTGAATTAGACAAAGAGAAAGAAAATAGAAAAATACTTTCTTCAAGAGAAATTCTCACTTGAAGGAAATTCAATTGTAGATGTCATTTATGAAACTTTGAGCCGGCGTCTTGGCATAGGGAGAGCGCATTTTCCCCGAGAATTGGGTGTCTCGGGTTTGATTCTGGTTCGAGCACATTTATTTTTCTATGTTCTATCTGTAAAGTGTATGAATGTACCTCCGTGTAAAAAGAGGCTGGGCAAGCAACTGAGATGAGGCAATATTTAAGTAGTACTCTTGGACCTAGTTGGAGAAACTTCAGAAACAAGAGAAGCTCTTTTTAGCTTAAAACTCGCTGATGCCTCGATGAAACTTTTCCATGACAAGTGCCACTAATAACAACGAAAAAACTTTATCTTTTCAGCCATCCCACATGCCTAAACCTTTGGAGGCGGTTAAATTCAGTGAAAATTTAGTTAAAACATAAGCTCAATTATATTTATGACTTTCGAATATCATCATCTGCACCATTTCTTGTGCCCCAACATGCCCATATTTTCGATACTGCATAGTTGATCCTGATATTCTTATCCCCCAAAAGATAATATTACTATTTGAATAGTGAGTCAAATTATTTAAAAAATGAGCGGCATTGAAAAAACACTTTTACGGCTAATAATTCTGAGTTTCATTTTTTAAAGATTTTAAACTCCTTTAGGTGGGCCTATACGATGAAAGACAAATATAAATTATGGTAGATGCACAGAACTTTGATCATGCCTCTCTTGCTATGAATGTAGTTTTATGACACATTTACAGATAAACGCTACATTTAAAATAAAATGATATACGTGCCTTACATGGAAATTCAAAATCATTTAATCATTTATTTGCTTCACAATTTAAAATAAATGTATATGTATAGAATATCTGGAAATTCCACCTTAATTGCCATCACAATTTAAAATACTATTCGTACGGAATATCTTAAGTCCCATCATTTCCACCACAATTTAAAGTAAAAGATTAAAATTAAATCTGCTATGCATATTTCAATATCATGACAGAACCTAATTTCTTGAACGGCCAAGCACCACTTCATGGTGCGAGTTAAATTCTATTTTTATTCATTTTAATTCTTCCATTGAATGAGTCACTATAGTATCCCAAACGATCCAAGAAACTTTGTCTCGTCTTTATTGTTTAAAAAAAAATATAGCATTCCTGTTTATTTCATTTCATATAAACACGCGCTCAAAATGATATTTTACTAGGTTTTATTTGCTAGTCATTAACTCATTTTTAATAAGAGGTTTTGTAAATACATGGCAATGCGTCATTAAAGGCTGTTTTTTTAGATGCTCGAGCAGATAATATTTTTTTTCGCCTACAAATTTTTGTTGACGACAAAAACCTCATCCCAAAAACAACATTATGTTCTGGCAGGATAATAAAGGTATATGTTTGGAATATCTGTAAATGCCACCTTGATTTCCTCCACAATTTTAAATATAAGCATGCTGTCGTTCTAGTACAGGTGTCGCGCATCTTTCTCATGATCTGAGTTCTTTCTCTGTTCTATATGTGAGATGTGTAAATTTGTCCTCCCCTTTAAAAAAAGGTTGTGTAAGCGAATGTGATGCGTTGAGTATATAACACGCACTCTTAGTCCTAGTTGGCGCTGCTTGAAATAAAAGGCGTACCCTGGGCTTAAAATCGCTTACTGTGTCAGCGAGATGGTCCATTGCAAGTGCCATTAGAAACAACAACAAATCTAAGTATATGTATGGGATACCTGAAAATACCACCTTGATTACCATCATAATTTTAAATAAAATTATTTGTATACCATACATGGAAATGCTACCTTTATTTCCTTAACAATTTAAAATGAAATTATATGTATGCTAAATGTGGAAATATCATCTTGATTTTCTTCACAATTTATTCTGATTCACACTCCTTGGTATGGGAAAGTATCAAAAACAAATGAAGGTACCCAAACAATTATTATTTTTTGTTCGAAAGAGTGAGTTTTATAATACTTTATTTCAGAAACAGGTAGTCGATAAATTGGTCAAGCATTACTGTTTTAATTATAATTTCTTTTACTTTAACAGAGTTGGGAAGCAGTGGACAGAGACTCCTCCACTTTCACACCGGACATTACTCCTCTCATCCTGGCTGCTCACCGGGACAACTACGAAATCATCAAAATCCTGCTGGACAGAGGAGCCACTCTGCCAGCACCTCATGACATTCGTTGCGCCTGCGCAGATTGCGTCCGGTCCTGCTCCGACGACTCCCTCAACCACTCTCGGTCCCGGATCAACGCCTACCGCGCCCTCGCCTCCCCCAGCTTGATGGCCCTCTCCTCCAAAGACCCCATTCTCACGGCCTTCGAGCTCAGCTTCGAACTGAGGAGACTCAGCTTCCTGGAGCACGAGTACAAGGTCGAATACATAGTAAGTGCATCATCTGTGTACATTTCTAAAATCAATATAAATGTAAAACTATAATGAAAAACACAGTAAATGTCAAAATCTGAATTTTACAGGAAAGCGAGACATCGCTTTCAGACTAATTTTACCATTCATTACATTTTCAAAAATAGTGGCTTTTACTTTGTACTCTTGTTCCAAGAATCTTGCGCAGTTGCGTGATGAAAACAAATGATGGTTGAGACATAACATGATATATCTCTCCTTGCTGCTAATGCACATATAATAAATGTAAATGTCATTCTGGCAAAGTGATAGTGGGGGGTGTCTCTTTTTTCATTTGCAAATGAATACGCGCATTAATATTTTTCTCCCTGGCACCTCCTGTTATTGTCTGCGATTAAACCTATGCCCCTATAGGCTTCGTTCATGCTCGGTCATTACGTTAGACATTATAGTAGTAATTAAGTTCTCTCAGTCACACATCTAAATACTTGTAGTGTGTGCTGGTGTCTTTTGCAATTACTTATTGTACACAGGTCACTGCCATCATTTCCCAGATGGCATTTATAACATTTTTCAGTGGTTATTGCCATTGCGTTCCACTTTACAACGGAAGAAGGGATGCAGTAGCTTCTGAGGGTAAGTCAAAGAACAGACTCTCCGACCCGCCACGAAGTCAGATGGCTTTACCATAAGCACTGAATGACCGGACCGTCGAAAAAGCAGTTTGCGGAAACTATGGTTGAGTCCTAATCGCCATCATCGGCCAAGGTACAACCCTCCCCGAAGGAAGTACATCCCGTCATTGGTGAAGGAGCCTAACCTCCACCTATTAGTGTAACCACCGGATTGGCGAGATCCAACCACCATACCAGAAGCATCTCATCCTCATTACGAGGTGCCCCCCGGGTTGGGAGCTTCTGAGGGTAAGGACCCCTGAGCACTTGAGGATAAAAATCTAACTTCTAGTTCACATGTGTCACAAATCCTTTTACGGAGTGACTTCATTCATGTATTTAATTTATTCATCCACAGATCATAATTTAGACCTGGACCAGAGAAAGATCACTTCTGATCCAGTAATGCCAGTAGCATTACTGGTCATTGGCAGTTATTCTCGATATGTCGAACTTTGTGACCACGACAGATTCAACGTGCACCAGCCACCACATACCCGTAGAATATTCGGCTGACGAATTCGAGCTCACAGCCCAAAGGATGCGAATCTAACGCCGTATCAACCAGGCTATCCCAGTCCACATTTTTTTCTGTTTTGACATATTATATGAAGTAAATCAGAAACTATAAAAAAATGTAAGAAGCGGTAGAGTATACTAAACCAATCATTTTTGAACGAATAGCACTGTTCAGTCATATAGAGAGTAAATAGGCATAAAAGTAACCATAAATTATTCTCAAGTAGCATTGTTGAATAATGCTACTTCGCTATGATTTAAGGATTTAAAATCCAATCAATAATAAATTATACAGGGTAAGTCAAAATGAATATGGCGATTACAAACGGCTATAACTATTTAATGAAAAAATATTTATCGATAAGATTTACACAGAATGTAGAAGAATCTTCAAAATTTTATATACAGAAGTCATAGATGTTCTATGTGACTTCCCTTGGTCACACGGACAACATCTAATCGGTATTCCATTTCACGCCATACATTCTGAAGCATTTGTTCATTAACCGACTCAAGCGCATTACAAATGCGTACTTTGCATCCGCTTGGCTGCACGTGCGCTTTACGTTAATAAATTTTGAAGTTCCGTCTACATTCTGTGTAAATCTTATCGATATATCTTTTTTCATTAAATAGTTATAGCCGTTTGTAATCGCTATATTCATTTTGACTTACCCTGTATATCCTTGATAACATCAAGGGAATAATCGATATACAATCCCGCAGTTTCAAAGAATATTCGAGGAAAAAAGTTCTCAAAAAATAGCCCAAGAAATTCATCATGAATATATATTTTGTTTATATTCTTTTCACTTATATGCATCTAAAAGTATAACCCAACAGATGATTAATTCCCAATTGGATTTAGTTCGAAATTTAATAGGCGTCTAGACAATAGATATTACTTATGTATACCAACTTTTAACTCTCTAACTCTCTTCGTTTTCTAGTTATCGAGTTAAACTAAAATCGAACAGCCGGAAAAATAGTCTCTGGTCAGAATTATGCTCAAAATTTGATAGAAATCTACAAATCTGACATAAAGACCGTATAATAAATTTCCTCAATGAATCAAAATATTTTTTAGTCTCCATTGCTACGTACGGATAGACGAATATTTTCCAAAACTATATGTTCCAAATGCAAGGAGATCAAAAACGTCATAGTCAAAATCTCAAGTTCGAATTTTTGACGAATTACTATAGGTTCTCTATATTAAGTGTACGAGAAAGTAAAAATCCCTATATCTTTCTTCCATTGTTTGTGTGTGTATTTTTTCCTTTAAAAGTATTGTTCTTAAAACCTGTCAATTATGGAGGGAAAATGCGTCTTTCTTCCGACCATCTCGTAAAAGATCAGTGCGTCACCAGCTCTGACGTCAAGACTGACAGGCATCTATCTCGTCCCCCCTTCCCTCCCCCCTTTGAGGTTTATAAATAGTCGTCTGTCCTCTGTTGACAACCACCCCTCAACACCTCATATGCCTCGATTAATGCTGCTTTTCGCCGGTTCCAGTTTAATTAATATCTCCTCCCTTCCCGTGGCGAAAGGCTTTTAATAATGGAGCGAGATGAACCGCGCTGAAAATGAGTCGCAGGTGCTCTCGCTTATGAATAACCCGTTACTGTTATTTTCGCATCTTGATGATGTCGGGCATTGATGATGATTTTTTTATTAATTTTGATAGGGTATGATTTGCGTAAAACAGTCTGCTTCCCCCATTTAAATTCGAAACTCCTACGTCTAGTTAATCAGCTAAATACTTTTATTAAATAGGCTTTTAAATTGCTCGGAGTTTGAGAATGTCAGAACAAGTTTAAAAGTCAATAATTTGGAAGCAAATGTTTATAAATCTGGTGAGTTACAGCTGTTTCAGTCGCAGGTGCTCTCACTTGTGAATAACGCGTTAACTGTTATTTTCGCATCTTGATCGCTATTGACGACAATTTCTTTATTAATATCGTTTGAATTTTGCTAGGATGTGATTTACATAAAAGAGCTAGCTTCCAAATTGTAAACTTCTGCGTCTGGTTAAGTAGCTTATTATAATTGTTAAATTGGACTTGAAATAAAATGGAGTTTGAAAATTTGAGAATAGCTTAAAAAATTTGGAAGCAAATGTTGATTTACAGCTGTTTGAGACTCAGGTGCTCACTCTTGTGAATATGCATTACTGTTGTTCCACATCTTGATGACGTTAACTATGAATGAAGATTTTTTTATCATGTGAGAACGTTGACGTTGTTTTGATTAGGAGGTTTTGATGTCTCTAAAATTTACCGGAAAAAATATTTTTACCTGCTTTTGCCAGTATTGAATTATTATTATGAATGCTTCTTTGACAGCAAATGCGTTTTTAAAAGGTTGGTCTGCTTTAAACTCCTTAATTATTATTACGTATGCTTCTTTGACAGCAAATACTTTTTTAAAGGGCTAACGAAGAACTTGAACATCATAGCTGGTATTTCACCTAAAAGTTAGTCTAGTTAAAAAATCGGTTAAAACTTTGTTCGTCAGCTAGAAAAACAGAAACTGAAAGTTTAAAAAACATATCATTATTTATATATACCTATAGAGAGAGAAAGAAGGATAGAGACCAATAGAGAAGTCTAGTGATTGCTTTAAATCGGTTTAAACTAGTTAATGACTTAAATTAGTTAAGACAAATAATGACTTTAAAATAACAATGCTCTTGCATGACGTATATTTCTTTCTTACGTATATTTTAAAACAGAAAGTTATAACTGCTGTAATAAACATTGTGTGAATCAAAACCTAATCGAAGTAGCTTTCATAAAATAAAAAATGCATTATACCAATACTTAGCTGTTTTCCAGTAGTTTTACGCATGGAACTCTGAAACAAATTGTTTAAATCTCTCCTTTAAAGAAAACTAAAATATTCACAAAAGGGATTCATGGAAAAAGAGTACTGAGAAAATGCTACAGCTATCAATTGAAGAGCTATTTGGAAGAGTTCAAAATAATAAGAAATTGTTACTGCGATAAATTGAAAAGCTATTTTGGAATTCACAGCCACAAAGACAATTTTTAAGATATGCAGCTTGCAATTCAGGCAGTATTTCTTCATTAACGTTTAATGTTAAATAAAACAATGGTGCACATATATTCAATGTGTTATCAATGTGCAAAAACTTTGCCCAGCTACTGTTCGTTTCTGTATTCTCAGACATCCACTTTTCGACAATTCTAACTCGATAAATAAGAATCGAGGTAGAATCGTCGGTAAGATGAACGAAAATTCAGAACTATCCGCCATTCTTTGACCTTTATTTCTGTCCCATAAGATAATTTTCCTTCGATAGGTTTGTTTTCTTTATTTCCCACGTGTAGGTGAGTATTGCGGCATTTTTGATTGTGCTTTTTTATTCTTACTCGAAATTACATATTCATTGCTTGTACATCTAAACTATAGTGATAAAAAAAGCTATTCGAAATGGCGCGAAGTATATTTTATTTATTATCCTAAAATGTGAGCGAAATTATCTACTACAGTTCCGTTTCAAAATGCTATCAGAAATTTAATAACAAATTTTAAAAAATGGTTTGACGTAAAAAAGGTATTATTTTGCAAAAACAATGAGTTTAAAGTACATAAATTTTAAATTTTTTCATCAAAATTTAAGGTTTATGTTTCTTACTGAAAATATATATATTGTTTTATAGGGAATTATTATGCTTTGCACCAATATTAAGAGTTATCCTTAATTTTTATGCCACCTAAACCCTTGAATAATTCGAGTTCATGTTACTGCTAAATGTAAACATCTCTTACATCTATAAACATCTCTTATATATTTGGCTAAATAAACTCATCCTGATGCATGTACAAAAGAGCGGAAGTACAAAGAGTATTCAATGATGTTGTTGTGACTAATGACACTTGCCTTGGACAAGCCCCCGCTGATACGATCAGCAAATGATTTAAGCCTAAGAAATGCGTCCCTTTGTTTTACAAGTAGCGTCATCTAGGGCCAAGAGTACAACTTAGCTACTCACACGTCACAACTTTGTTTAGGGGGCAGACTTCGTCCGTGCATCTCAGATCGTAATTTAGACCTCAATCAAAGAACGATTACCTCTGACCCAGTACCCCCAGTGGTATTACTCTAGACAGGGAGGACTTTGCGACCACGAACAGAGTTAACGAGCGCCAGTCGCTGTACACTCGGGGAATCTTTTGACTAGTGAGCTTCGGACCTAAGGAGTACGAGTCCAACGCTCTATCAACCAGACCATCCCGGCCGTATTCAAGGATAATATATAATAATATATCTTCTCAATATGTACTGAGCATTAACAATATATAAGACCTATCAATAAAAAATTGCAACATTTACAATTCTTATGTAAGTTCTTGGAGATAATACCTAAGATAGAAATTTATATTTTTATTTCATGTAAAGGAATTCAGAGCAGCATTTTAAAGAATTAAAATCAAAGCTGCTACTGTCATTTATATTTATACTTCGATTTATTTAGAGTTATAAAATTATGTCCGCACTTTTAAATAGCTTATGTTGACAATTGAAACGTACATGTTAAGTGAATCGATGTCAACTGTAAACTAACTAATTAATAACTGCAAAATACATGTTGTTGTTTCTTATGGGATTTGCCATGGACAAGATCTCTGAGATAGTCAGGAATTTAAGCTTAACAGCGTCTCTTGTTGTGTAATATTGCCAACTAGGGCCAAGAGTACAACTTTTGCTACTCACTCATCGCATACACGTACACATCCACTTTTTAGAGTTGATACACTCATACACCTTATAGATATAACATAGAAGAACAATCATGCCCGAGACCCTCAGATCAAGGGAAAGACGCGCAACCCCCTATGCTAGGACGCCAACGTAAAATAAATTATCTGTCAAAAGGAAAAATTCAACAATAAAATATTTATTCACGATAAAATGAGAAATGTTTGCATGATACGAAGAAGGAAGATATCATGTATTTGAGATACTTTAAGCTCATGTGACCATAGAAACCACATTCTTTTAATCAAAGGAAATCTTTAACTGAATTTTTCTCTTGGTTACATTATTCTGAAAATCCCCCTTTTTTTCATAATAATTATAAACATAAGAATGATTATTGCATGAAAATTATGGTATACGTTTTAAAGAACCTGGGCAAGGAAACAAGACAAAACTCTCCTCGTTGGTAAAATACTGTTTCATTTATAGCGGATTTATCTCAAAATTTAGCTATAAATTTAAATTAATGCGGGGAATACATTTTTACTTCTAATTTACTAATATTACTCATATATTTTTGGTCATTTCATAGCTCACTTATTCTATACAACTGCATTGCTGCATTAGAATTTTCTGTTAAGTAAATACATGTTTAGGTCAAATTTCATTAAAATTGATTACAAATTTTCATGTATCTTAAAAATATTATATATATATATATATATATTCAAACTTTTTGTATTTAGTCATCGAAAAATAATGAAAAGAAATATTACATACTCCAATTTTTTTAAAGTTTTATACAAATGTTGTCGATTGCAATAATTATGAGGGGTCTTTTATCTGATAAACATAATTAATTATGTTAATAAAATAAATAGTCTTCCTTAATATATAGTATATTTGAAAAAATGAAACCTCAAAAGTCAATTATTTAGAAGTGAGTGACGACAGAATCATATTCTCAATCATGAATTTGTATTTTCTAATATCTATAATTAAGACCATTCATGCTGCTTTTTTAAAGATTTTTCTTTTGATTTATTTGTATTTGAACTATATAAAAAATACAATTTGCGTTATTTAGCTTGGAACTACTGATTGGAATCTATCACTCTGATTAACTGCTTATGTTTATTAAATAAAGATCATTAAGTTGCCAGGTATTTAGGGAAAGTTATTGACAAAAAAATTCAGATCTATTTCAAAAATCAATAATTTCGAAACGAATGATAGAAAAGAGCTGTCTGAGTTGTAGACATTTGGATTTGTATGTTTATGTGTTTTCTTGACTTAATGATGTTATCCACTGAGAATGCTTTTGGGGGAACTTTCATTTGAAATTGAAATGTAAATTATTTGGATATCAATTACATAAAAGGATAACTTGCAGATTTTTAACTCGGCAACTCTGATTAGAAATCATTCATCCGATTAACTAGATGATTATCGTTATAAAATAACGGTCATTAGATTGTCTGGAGACTATTTTAGAAATTTTTTTGAAACTTCAATGCAAAATCAAAAATTTAAATTTAAAAGTGAATTATAGGCAATTGCTGCTTGAACCTCAGAAATTCTTAGTTATGAGTTGTTGTTTTTAATCGAACATTCAGAAATTCCCGTGCACCACTGAGTATCACACGGGACTTATAGAAATAGGTAACACATCACATAAAGACATCGCATACAGAACAACTACTCAAGCATCACATTCGCTTGCACAATCCCTTTTTCATGGGGGCACATTCAAAAATATCACAGATGGAACAGATAAAGAGTAACCATGCCCGAGCCGGGACTTGAACCTAGGGCGTCCAGATCAAGGGGAAGACGCGCTGTCCCTGTGCCAGGAGGTCGGCTAGTCATGCGTTTGTCTTGATATTTTATTATTTAATCTCCCTAATTAAGGAGATTAAAGAATAAAGAAAGTGTAAAATGAATTCTAAAAAGCTATACAATTCGCAATATCATTATTTTGAATTTCAGGATTAAGAAGTATCCATCTGAATAAATAACTGACAATGTATATAACTATAGGATATTTCATTAATTCTTAACAGTTTAAAAATCATCCCTGATTTTCAGAAAATGCCTTTTGTGCGAAAGAGATAGGAAATAAATAGGATGTTTTTACCATTATTCTACCAAGACTACTGTCTTTAGTTGTCAATATATATCATCGAATTGTTCCGCCTTTATCTGAATGATACGTTCTTGATATAAGATAAAATAAAGAGCGAAGTATCGGCTTTGAACAGTTGGGTGCATTATCCTTCATTCGGAACTATTATTACGAGATAAAAAAAAAAGTATACTTTCTTATGCTTTTTTTATTGATAATTATAAATACTTTGTTTATGAAGCACATTTTTATATTCTAAGGACTTCAATACAATTTACTATTATATCCACTATAAATAAATAAAAAACATACTTATATATTTTAATAAAAATAGTTTTTTTAATAATAAACATTCTTTTATTATAAAATAGAACAAAAAAGTTTTCTTATAAAGATGTAATAAAAATAGGCTTAAAATTACACTTATATTATTTTACCAAGTGTTTTCCCATTTATGCAAGGCATGTTTTCTTTTCTTTCCTTTTTTTCTATTTGTTTTATAATTCATAATAATATATATTAAGGACATTTATCTCATGGCTGTTTTCCTTCATAATTTTGCTAATACATATTGTTATCCATTTGGGATTAAAATTCTATTAAATTAATTTGTTAACTGTTCTTACAGCTGTGAAAAAATCAAAACGACTGATATCCCTTAATTAAACTAAACAAATATCCAAAAGACAAAATTACTAATATCCATCAATCAATTTGAACAAATATCCATCATTTAAAATGACAACTACTCATCAACCAACAATAAAAATGGCTAATATCCTTCAATTAAAATTAATAATATTTCTCAATCAAAATAATTAATATCCCTCAAATCCCTCAACAAAACTGACAAATATTCATCTATCAAAACGACTAATATCCATCAATCAATGCTACTAATATCTATTACTCAAAATTACTAATAGCCATCAATCAAAACGACTAATATCCATCAACCAAAACGACTAATATCCATTAATACAAATAACTAATATCCATCAATCAAAACGACTAATATCATATTATATTAAGATTTCTCACCTAAGCATAATTTTGAAATTTAAAAATATCATGTAAATGACAAATAATTTTAAAAGTTCTCTTTTTAAATCGATTGTTTAATTCTACTTTAAAATCAATAAAAAATTTCAAGTTACATAAAAAAATTCTCTCCATTTAGTTGATAGACTATTTTATAAAATTGGAAGAAAGGTATAAGCAAATACTGGACTAGAAACGTATTGAAATCGGATTACTTAGATTATAATAATTCATTCAGGTATACAAAAAGCAGAGAAGTAGTTGTAGTTCTTTTCTGCTGACTCTTAAAACTATGACTTTTATTTTTTGTCTTTATTAGAAATTTTTTTTAAGATTCAGCATATCAGTAAAATTTGTCTGGTCGGTTTGGGATTTATTCAATTAAGATCTTTTTTCCTCCCCCTATGCTTAATGGAGATTTTTATTAAATCCTAAAATTTTCAGGAACGTGAAAACTCAACTGAAAACTTTAAAATCCGAATGAGTAGATTTTGTAAAAGCTCCTTTTTTGTTTGCACTTGCCATACATTATTTCTTTATCCTTTCTTTTAGTGTCTTTTTCTTTATCCATTTTCTACTTATTTATTCTTTTTTCTCTAAGTCACTAAATTTATACAACTCGCGAAAATCTCAAACACTTCTCAGGATTTTAAAACTTAGTTATTTTTTATTTTTGCATTCGGATTTTTATTGCTCTGCTGAAAACGCTTTTAAATTGATAAATCGTTTTTCTATTTTTACTTCTCTCCTCCAGTAAAATAATTTATTCCATACCATTTATTCGTTATATATTTTATTCTTCTTTATTTTTTTTTACCCAATGTATTTTTCTGATTTCACATTTTTCATTCAGAAATTAGAGACTCTCAGAAAGCTGAAATCTTGCATTTTATGACTGGTTTTATTTATTTCTTTATTTCTGAATAATTTTTTTGAATTTGATCGGTTCATAAATCCGTCTGATATCCTCTATTTCATATTATTATATTTTACAAAACCAACTTATTTATTGGAGTATCAAAGCTAATAAAGCAATTTCTGAATGTAGCAATTCAAAAATTTTGATTATTGCCAAAAAATTTTGATTTAAAAGATTCGTTTTAATTTCTACGTTTTAATATCCTTGAACTGCAGTAACTGTATAATGTTTTATCACAAGTTTGTCTGAAAAAAACCTAAGTAACATCTGGTAATACTGCGCTAATCAAACGGTGATGAAAAGTATAAGCTATAAAAAAATTAATGATATATTTTAAAACGATAAAAGTCTTGTAAAAATATACGGAATATCATCAAAAAATATGCAACTGCACCTATAATAATGTCCTTAATATTCGATATATGAACGTATAAAAAGGAAATTTTTCCAACAATACAAGTATTAAAAGTCGATAAAAATAAGTTAAACCAAAAGTGATAGGGAAAAAATTCATTGCGGTCTTTTCAATTAATGCTTCTTTAAGTACCAGCTCTGAAGAGGAGTATTTAATGGATCATTATTAAATGTATTAATTGCTGTCCATGGAAATGATCTCTTTAATATCTCTTGTTAAAAGTAGTTTATGTACTTTTCGAAGATTGTCGAGGAAGTGGTGTTTTCACCATTCTTTTATAGGATTATATTCAACAGCATTTTGTTATGCTATTTCAGTGTCGGGGCTATGAATATTAGTATTTTTAGTACGAAGTTCAAGTTTACATTCAGCAGCAAAAAGAAATTGTGTGGGGCTATGAATATTATTATTTTTAGTCAGAAGTTTAAGTTTACATGCAGCAGCAAAAGAAAATTTACTATGAATATCTTTGAAGACATTGTGCTGTTGTTACTTATGGCACTTGCCTATGGACAAGCCCACCGCTGATACAGCAGCAGATTTAAGCCGAAAGCAAGGTCTCTTGTTTTTGAAGTAGCGCCAACTAGGGCCAAGAGTAAGACTTAGCTACACACTCACCACATTGGCTTGCACAGCCCCTTTTTACAGGGGGGCACAGTCACACATCTCACAGATAGCACACAGCAGAACCACCATGCCCGAACCGAGACTCGAACCTGTGGCTCCCAGAGCACGAGGAAGACGCGCTACCTCTGTGTCAGAAAGCCGGTAGAAGACACTGGATTAATATCTTATGCGAAATTTATTCAAGGAAAAGAGTGCGAAAATTGTTTCTGGAATTTTTCGAAAATAAGTTCTCCAAAAGCAGCTAATCCAGCCCACATAGAAAAAGGCCGATGCAACGTAATTCTATTAAAATTTCCTTTTTATTCCATAAATAATATAAATATTATTTAATTATATATAATTTAATTATATAAGAAATCAAATAACTAATTTTATGGCGTTAGAGCCTTTTTGCGCTCATCTAAACTAGTTTCAACTATTTTTAACTTTCCCTAAATTTATGAATTAAAGTTCTATTCCAAATTATGATGTGGAGATGTTTGTGACCACTTTGTCACATCGCGGAACTTCGAAACATCACGACGTTGCAGACCAGCAAAATATTTTAATCGCCAAAAAATATGAACTCAAGGTATTAAATGTTATTCTGCCCATCACTAACTTCATATTCTGACCAAACCATTATCAAACATTTAGATTGAGGGGAAAAAAAGATCAATTATATTTTTTGTGATTGCTGTAAACTTTTTACTATTAACCTCAACAGAATACAAATTATTTATGCAATTGGCATTGGTAATATATAAATCTAACCGTAACAGGAAATGGAATATATATATATATATATATATATATATATATATATATATATATA
>JAOUZG010006261.1:1930980-1986738 GCA_026289955.1 Argiope argentata
TTCTCCCTAATGATGTGCTGTATTGTTTTTATTCCATATTTACTTCCGAATCTATTTTTAGTAACATATCTCAGTATGCAGCTACTACCTATTTCTTCTTCCTAATGATGTCCTGTATATTTTTTCTTCCATATTTACTTTTAAATCTATTTTTAGTAACATATTTCAGTATGCGGCTACTACCTATTTCTTCTCCCTGATGATGTGCTGTATTGTTTCTTTTCATATTTACTTCATAATCTATTTTTAGTAACATATTTCAGTATGCGGCTACTACCTATTTCTTCTCCCTAATGATGTCCTGTCATGTCTCTACTATCCTAGTTCCTTGAAGCTGGTGTACATTTTCTCGGTGAACCCCCACTTGGGTCCCCTGCAGATCTGCCTGGGTAGGATGGTGATCGACATCGTCAAGTTCTTCTTCGTGTACACCCTGGTGCTGTTCGCCTTCGCCTGCGGCATGAACCAGCTCCTGTGGTACTACTCCGACATGGAGAAGAGGGTGTGCTTCTCGAATCAGGACTCGATAACCGTCCAGCAGGGAGCGTGCCACAACTGGAGGAGGTTCTCCAAGTGAGTGACCCACTGTTGAATATCGAGGGGAAATTGCCATCTCAAATGCCACAACTCGGTTGCTTTGTATTATAGTCAAAACGTTTCTAAATGTTTAAAGATTTCAAATATGACTAGGGTAGTTCTCATCCACTTGAAATTCTTATAATGCATGATTCGAAGATTCAAAATCTCATGTCACGGGGATTCATGTCAAGTTAATGTGGCAAGTATTAAATTCCTTCTATTTTAAATTACCTGTCTAAGTATTTAGTTCTGGAATTTTGACCTTTTTCTTGGATGCAAACATTGCTCTTAATACTTCCTTTGTCACGGGAATTACCCGTGATTTATATCTATTTTCAAATTGTATCGAACCAACTATCTATTCATATAATCCATTCGTTACTATTATTAACTTCTTGACATAATCTATAGCCGTTATTAATCCCTTGGCTCTTTAATTTATATAACTTCCTAATTGGATGACACATCCTATTAGCTTTTATTATCATGCCAGAACATTATGTTGTTTTTAGAATTAGGTTCTTAGCGTCAAAAAAATCCGTAGGCAAAAAATTGAAATTTTATTATCTGCACGAGCATTTTAAAAATCAGCTTTTAATAACGCGTTGTCATTTCATTTACAAAAGCTCTGATTTAAAAAAATAAGTTAATGACTACAGCAAATAAAACCTACAAAAATGCGATTTTGAGCACGTGATTATATGAAATGAAATAAAGAGGAAATGTGATATTTTTTTAAAACAATAAATGCGAGCCAAAGTTTTTTTTAATAGTTTGCAATACTAAAGGGACTCATTCAATCAAAAAATTAAAATGAATAAAAATGTAATTTAACTTTCACAAGCACGCGGTGCTTGGACGTTCAAGAAATGATGTTCTGACATGATACATTGAAATATGCGTGGAATATTTCATCTAATCTTTTTAATTATTATTAATTTGTTTCTTATACTATTAGTAACATTTGAAATATTGAAGCATTTCTAAGTGACTTTTGTGTTTTTAAAATACCTCATTATGCTGCTTAGTGGCAGATATAAAACTAAAAATTTATGTTATTGTACGCGTGTATCAGACGCCATTATGTGCAAGATATGGAAAAAAAGGGATCAACTAATTCAACAGTGATAATATTAAGAGACAAATTTCTCAATTTCTCATGAAGTCAAATAAACTGATGAAAATATCAAGTTTAGTTTAGTTATATTAACCTCCCGTTGTAAAGCAACATTATGGCTATTTTGGGGTGGACCTTATCAGTTTGAACCGAGGTCCACACCTGAGCTGGCATCCCCTTCCCTTCATTACACCTGAGGGAGGACGTCTGGATCTGACGGATGTAACGTGCAACAGGCCCCCTAACACGACATTTCTTCGGTGAAATCGGTTCTCGAATCTGAAACCATTCGGTTCACGAGCTGCGGCCTTACCACCAGGTCACTGAAGCCTGGAGTAAATATTGGAAGGTAGCCTTTAATCTGTATTTACATCTCTACTAATGACAGAAGAAATTCAGAGTTATCTTTACGTGTATTTAGATATTTAGTTTAGTTTTAGTTATATTAACGTCTCGCTGTAAAGCAACACTAAGACTATTTTGGGACAGACCTCGTAATTTGGAACTGCTGCCACATGACGAGGGTGACACATGAGCTGACACCTCCTCTCCACACCACATCACACCAGCTGGTGAACGTTTGACCACGACAAATTTAACGTGCAATTGACACTCTTACACGATATTTCTTCGGTGGAATCGGGTCTCGAACTTGAAACCACAAACCCAGACCTTATCACCACGCCACTGCAACCCCATGTGTATATAAAAAGCAGATACATTTTATATACATCTTATTAATCATTCCAATTATAAAATGTGCCCCAAAACTTTTTGAACGCCACCTAATATTAAACAGGTATTTTGCTTAAGTAATGAAAAAATTCCTTGGGATATTTTACTATCCCGAAATAATTTTTAAAGATATCTTTGACCAAAATGCAGTGAACCACTTACTCATTCAGTCTTCTTTCCAGTCTGTTCGAGTCTTCCCAGACACTGTTCTGGGCGAGCTTCGGCCTCATCGACTTGGACAGCTTCGAGCTGACGGGCATCCAGACGTACACTCGCTTCTGGGGCCTGCTCATGTTTGGATCTTATTGCGTCATCAACGTGGTGGTGCTGCTCAACCTGCTCATAGCCATGATGAATCACTCCTACCAGATGATATCGGTAATCCTTTAATATGTTACTTATTCTTTTTGTATCTGTAATTGACTTTTATTTCAACAAATTACCTGTAGTGTTTTAATAGTTATTTCAAAACTCTGTATGGGTCAGTCTGGTTTCCGATTTGGTTTCATAACTTATTGCTTTAGAATAAACACATGACCACACTGCGCAGTGGTGAAATTTTAAATTATTCATAGAGAATGAGAGAAAATAATTTATGTGATTCCGAAGGCTTACTGTAAAAGCATACTGATGTAATTATTTGTAAGATATATACATAAGATATATATATTCCAAATTCAGTCAGAAAACTAACTAAACAATAGAAATTCGGTGACTTTATAAGGGGGTTTGTTTGTGACAATTGTCATTAGAAACAAGTACAATATATTATATATATTTCGTCCTGTATTATATATATTATTCAATGTACAGCATATACTTTTTTATGTTGAAATCTAGCTCACAGTAATTAAACATTTCTTTTCAAAATAGGTAACCACATTTTTAATTCTTGTTTTATAGTGGGGCGTGGGTGTTAGGTATTGAAAAATAAAAGGAGCAAACGTAATTTCGTCTTTTGTCCGTGGGGATAGTTTAATTGACACACCTCTCTTGATATTAGCTGTTTTCACAAATTTAATAAAATAATTCAAAGCAAAAGCAAAATCACTGCTTATGACAACTTACCTTAACTTAAAGTCATTAGTCAACTGATGTTAAACATAATTATGATTACTCGAAATTTTTAAGTAAGCAATAATTGAAATATTTAATTCAAATGCACTTTTCTTTTCACATTACGGATATCCTATTTTGACCCTTTTGAAATTTTTTAAATAGTCTTAGAGTTTTAGTGGAAATTTAAAGATAGATGGTTCAATTATGTTTTAAGAAACCACAACACAAACATTTCGTAAATATATAATCTTTAATGATTTTTAAAAAGTAGAAATAATTACTCATTTTTAAGTTTAGCACAATCACATTATGAATCAATTCTTAATTTGATGGAAAATAAATGTTAATATTCTATAAAAATTGGTCTTCGCCTGTTAAAAAGAGAACTTCCATAAATAGTGAAAAAAAAATCCCATCATGTGACGCCATCTAGTTAACGGATATTAAATTAATTCTATTATTAGATATACGGTGAACGATTCAAGTTTTATTTTCAGTACTTAGCAAGAATATTCGGTTTTTCCTTATCAGAAAATATATTTAACAATTTTTGAAGTGAATAGTAAATGTCATTGCATTTACTTCAAGTTATTTAATAAAATTTTATAGAAGCAATTTTAAATATCACTCTTTAATTATTGTATTAAAAAGCAGATTTAACTTCTTTAAATTTTAAATACTAATTCATAATTCATTCTAAAATATATAGAATCATACACTAAAATTTTCTCAAAGCACATACAGATGCCACCACTAGTAGGAAATCAAAATTTAAATTTAAAATAATTGATAATCACATAAATATAATTTAAAACTATTAAAATAGGGTATCGTTATCAAGAACTTGCAAGTACCACAAAATTCCAAATTTCCACCAGTCGAAAAAGGGAAAGGGGTGATTTATCACAAAATTCAATTTTCACAAACAGAAAACATGTAAAGATAAGAAAAAGAGTATAAAATTGAAATTTCTGGAACATTTACTTTAATACATAAATTAATTCTATTGAAAAATTAGGGATAAAATATTTACATGAATTCTAAAGAAATAAAAGAAATGTAAAGTCATCATTTTACACCGATTCTTCTACATTACTTAAAGGTAAAAAGTCGTTTTCTATTATCACTTACCACTAAGCCAACGTTCTGGTTCAGGCGTCGAGCGTCTTTCCGCTGATCTAGACGTTCTGGGTTCGAGTCGTGATTCGGATATGATGTTCATCTTTTCTATATGTGTTAATATGCACCCCTGTAAAAAGGAGCCGTGCAAGCCAATGTGATGCGTGAATAGCTAATACGTACTCTTTGCCCTGGTTGGCCCCATTTAAAAACAAGAGACGCACCTTCGGTTTAAAATTGCTAACTGCTTCAGAGAGCTTATCCATAGCTAGTACCATTTACCTTTAGAAAACGTCTATACCATCTATTAAAATCTTTAGTCAGTTAACCTTGTAAATGACAGTAAATTAACAACTGAAAATTCTATACTCATGGGCAACCAAATTCTGTTCATTTCTATAGGTTTCCTATGTTGAATTTCATTGAAAAGAAAGATTTTAACAGATATTATATAGTGTGAATCATTTTTATCACTATATCAACGCATAAGAACATAAACAGAACTATTAGAGATAAGTCACTAAGAGTCCATGTCCTGTGATACATAATCAAATTTTGAAAAAGAAAAACTGAAATTACTTTCAACATATAATACGAATGGAAAATTTCTACAATATTTCTTCAAATGATTAAATCGATCTAGCCAAACTTCAAAGGAATAAACACCCGATTCTTTTGGAAGGCATAATTCAATGAAATCGATTCGGTTGTTAGCCATAGAACTATGAACAATTTTCTGGCTTACTAGTCAATCGCGGCAAAACATTTCAAACAAAGAATCAGTATAACGCCTTATTGATAAGGCAAGTCCTAAATAATGACAATTATGTATAAAAGTTATCATATTTTACCTAATTTTACGGCAGAAAAAATCATTTAGTTCACTAATCTTACTCTGTTTTATAGTTCATCGTAGAATAAAAAGACCAGACGTTAGAATTATCTAATTTTAAAATTAAATTTTAGCTTTTCGTATAAAACAGTTAAATCTCCAGAATTTTTATATCATAAATTTTGAAATGTAAGCATGTAAAATATCACATACATGCATCCTATTTCAATGGAAAGATTAGAAACAGATTTATACTGTCGCTTTTCCCGCTTCGCTTGCTTAAATATCTGGGAGCACCAAAGCAGTTTTCATACCCAGTGTGTCGCTTCTGTTTGCATAAAGGAAGAATTTCTGATTGTCAGAAAAAAGAATCCCCTTCATTCCCTGTGGAATAAACTTTCCTTTTACAAAATAGGTTTATTTCCAGAGAAATGTTTTTCTTGGCTTTTTTCAAAAGCTCTCGTTGTGGAAAAGATATGCAGTGAAAAAATGTTATTTCTTAAAGCTAGAGAAGATTTCAGTCACTAAGGTTGCTTTTCCTTTCCGTTGCTCGCCATTTTAGCCACCAGAGGACGCTATGGAAATCAAGAATGTGTTCCACCCTCCCCAAAATAACCTTTGCTGAGGAACATTTTATTCAGGATTGCTTTTCTTCTGCATCCACTATATCGTCATAATTTTTTTTCTCCTCGGAATGACTTCCAGCTTTCATATTTGCTTTGCGCGCATCGTCATATTTCAAAAGTGCGAAAGATTCAGCCTTCGAACTTATTTTGAAGTTTTTATTCTTGAAATAAAATTAGGTAATCTCAAGTAACTAGCAATACTTCAAAAGTTTCTAAAATTATCTAAATCCTTACTAGTTCAAAATTCGATCTCTCGTGGTGTCAGATTTATGGAAGTAATAAATGGAATTTTAAACTTATGGTATGTTCTTCCCCCGAAATTCGCGCGCATTTGTGCAATATATGTTTTTTTTTTTTTTGCTTCTTAGTAAAATGTAGGAAAATGAATATGGTTTCCTCTTTTATAGTGATTTGATACAAATTTACAAATTTAATGGCATGTTTGTTATTTAATTTTACAAATTAAATAACAAATTTAATGACTAAATATGCTTCAAATATCTCCATTTTTACTTTCTTGAATACTAATTGCCGAAGTATTGTAATTCTAAGGAATTCGAACATTAAATTTTCATGATTACCCATGTACCTCCCCAAGTTTCCAGATTCAGAAACCTTGAAAATTCTGTTAAAAACATAGACTTTTTTAGAGTCTGCACTTATTCTCACAGCACTTATTCTCACTTTTTAAAAACTGCACTTATTCTCACAGTAGGCTTCAATATTCAGTTCAGCCGTAGATAGTTACGATTTCATTAATAGTCTGGGAGGCCTTGTGGCTCCCAGATTAGAAATTGAATTCCACCGAAGAATCGCTATGCCTGCTGAATTGATGCACGATAAATCCATTTAGACCATTATCCGATAACTGGTACAGAATTAGAATTCTAGGGACGAACTAAGATATCAACCTCGTCCTTAGAAAGTGGTTCAAAATTTTGAATTCCATCCAAAAATAGCATTAGTCTTGTTTCAAATTTTTAATGTAATAAATTAAACTAAACGGGGCCGGTGTCCTGACGTAGGGGTAGTGAGCCTTCCCGTGATCTGGCCGTCTCGTGTTCGAGTCCCTGTTATTTCAAGACTGTTATGGTTGGTTCAGGACTGTTATGGTTTAGGAGTCCCTGTTATGGTTGCTCTTCTGTGCTCCATCTGTGATGTGCTTGAATGTATCCCCCTGTGAAAAGAGACTGTGCAAGAGAATGTGATAATTGAGTAGCTCGTTCTCTTGGCTCTTGTTGGCCCTTTTCAAAACAAGAGATGCTTAAAACTCACTGACGCTTCGAAGAATAATTGTTTATGGCAAGTGCCACTAATAACAACAACGTATTGGCCATATAACTTTACTTATAGTCCATATTATTTGACATATGGTCATTAAAATCTTTTCACCTTACTAGGTTACTAGTAAGGCTGGCACTATTTCAAAACAAAAGACGCTCATTTTGGATTAAACTTGCTGATACAGCAGACATCTTGTCCATGGCAAGTGCCATTAGAAACAAGAACAGACTAAACTGATGTTCGATTCTTCTTTTACAGGAGCAGGCGGACACCGAGTGGAAGTTCGCCCGCTGCAAGCTCTGGATGAGCTGCTTCGAGGATGGTGGGACGGTGCCCCCTCCACTCAACATCATCCCCACCCCCAAGAGCGTCTACTACTTCCTCCGCTGGATCTTTCGCAAGTTCCACTCCAATTCGCGGGCGGCCCGCAAGGAGCACCTCAGGACCATCAGGGTAATTAATGCATTGCTTCATGATGGAGTGGTGCTCATCATCATTATGGTTAAGAATTAACTTGAAGAATTATCATAATTTAAAAGTGGGACGTGTGACAATTTTGATTAATGTGATGATTACTTTTCTTTTCAATGTGTGTAAAAATGTTTCCTTCTTTGTCTCGTGTTCAGTTACGCTGTTTTATTGATTACACATGACATTATCTAACTAGAAGAATTATTTTGAACTGTAAACACGGCGGTTTTAAGTATTTGAAGATCATGCAAGCATCAATAAATAAATTTATTTCGGTTTTAATTTTTTTATATTAAAAAAACTTCACAGAATTTAAATTTCAAACAAATTTAAATTGTTTGATTTTTTTAAATTCAAATGCTATACTTAAAATCTTCTTTTTTTAATTTCTTAAAGCAAATTTCTTTTGTTTCGTAATTTTACAACTCAATCATAATCTTCTGATATTACTGAAATCCAAAGATGTGCCACTGCAATCCAGAGACAACACTAGTAAAGAACATTTATAATTCTTTGTTTATCAGAAGTAGCGGCTACATTTTAATTTTTATCAACAGTTAGTCTTTGCATTGAAAAAAAATTAATAAGTCCCACTTTTTCACATTTTACTAATAACTCAGGATTAACACATATTTTTCGGCATTAATGCCTCAGGAATTAATGTCGACTCTTAACATTAATGCCTCAAGAACAACAACTATTTTACGAAATTAATGCTTCAAGAATAGAACCTGCTGTTCGACATTAATATCACAGAATAACTCCTAGTTTGCAACATTAATGTTTGAGGAATAGCACCAGTTTTACTCTTCTACTTTAATGTATCGGGAATAATACTTATTCTTCAACTCGTCGTAGGAATAGCACCTATTCCTCGACTTAAATGTCTCAGGAATGGCTCTTATTCTTCTAAATGCCTCAGGAATGGCTCTTATTCTTCTAAATGCCTCAGGAATAGCATCGAATTTTTGGAATTAATTTCTCAGCAATAAAATCTACTCTTAAGCATTAATGTCTCAAGAATAAAATTTACTTTTCAACATTAATGTCTGAGAAAAAACACCTATTCTTCGGCATAATACTGCAGATGGTATGCTGTGTAAATATCATCGCATGTTTCCTGTGGGGAAGACGGATTTCAGAAAAAAATGTGAAAGAGCTGATAGTTTTTAGAAATTATGAAAAATAATAATAAAAGAAATTCCTTTTCAGCGTTTTAAAAATGGAAATTGTTATTTGAATACAATGAAAAGCAAATATTCTTTATGAATATGAAACAGAAACAGAGAAGGTGGAATTATAATGAAATTCAAAACATGTCCGTAAAACTCCGATTGTGGACTGTGATAAAAGTCTTTTTTTTTTAAATATATTTTCCCCTTGTGAAGATTTTTGAACATTTTATTCTTTTTTTTATTTATATAGGATTTTGATTGCCTTTTATTTTCTTTCAGAAGCGTGCGAAACAAGCCAGTGAAAGAGACTTTCAGTATCAGGTAAGCTTTTGATTGTGTCACGGGATAGACTTGTATTGTAGTTTCTAGTCATTAGCATTTCATATCTTGCTTGTACTTACTTTTTTCTCTTAGTGAGTTTAATTAATCATGAAGCAAACATTGCCAATAGAATGTTCTTTTATCCCAATACTGAACAAAAGATTTTTTTATGGTATATTAATAAAATCTTTTGTCTCTTTCGTTTAATTATTTAAATACAGCAGTTTCCTATTCCAGTTATTATAGTGAAAGTGAAAGTTTTGTGTGTCATTTTTTTCACTCTTGAAATAAATTAATTGCCAAAATTCTCACCAAGGCTATTACTCGCGAGTCAGTAAAAATGCTAAATGTCAAAAATTAATAGTTCATACATAATTTTATTTTACACCAATATCATGAAATAAACTCATACCATGATGAACGTCTCTCCGTTAGCAACTTTATTAGAAAGTTTGAGAGAAAGTTTTGGGGAAACCATTTCCACTGAATCATTAAAATAAACTTTTTAGAATTCTTTTGATAGAATATAATACGCTTTAGACCTTATATGCAATGTGTTACTATTAACTCGAATTTATATGAAAATATTTTGGCTTGTAATATGTTTCTGGGTTATAACATTTGTTAGAAAATTTGCGAGAAAATTTTAAGAGACCATTTCTACTGATTCATTGAAGAGAATTGTTGAACATTCTTGTAGCAGAATGTTTTAAATTTGGACCATTATATACAACTAAAAATATTTCGACATGTTTTATATATATATTATTTGAGAGCTTATACACAATTGAAAATATTTCAACATGCATTATACATATGTTATGTGAGACATTTTTTATACTACCGAAAATATTTCGATATGTATTATGTAAAAAACTAGCATACACAGCTGATATTTTTAAGATCAAATCTTTCAAGATGTTCACAGCTGAGTCCAGTTATTTATCTAGCTTGTGGTCAAATGAGATCAATAACAATTGAAATAAACTTATTTATTTTATATGGCATTGATCGAAAGCAGCAAAAGAACCAAAAAAATATTATATGACCCTGAAATATTTGAGAATTCAAATAAAATGGAATTTAATGGAAAAAGAAAGAGTAGCATCAAATAGATTTTTCTTCCTCGAGAAACTCTCATAAATTTCTTTTTTCTCAAAACCAAGAAACTTCTCCTCTCTCGTCGAGGTACAAGAGATATTCCTGGAAACGTTTAAAAATCAAATTTACTATAAAGGCCACAGCCAAAGTAAAAAGTCTCGAGAGAACCTTAAAACTAAAAGAATCTTTCCGCAAATCATCGCGAAGACGCGTCTTCCGAGTATTGTGATGTAAATCCTTTTCGCCTCTCCCTGAACAAAGAGGCAGCCGCTGTTCGGATGTTTTATTCATAGACATCAAGAGAGCCGGCTCGCTATTCATGGGAATTGATGATTCGCCGCAGGTTTTGTTGACGGAAAGATAATCCGTCTAAATTTCCGAGCTTCTTTTGTACGACTCAAAATGTAACTCCCGTTTCCTGAGAGGTTATTCTTTAGGTATCACTCCGATTTGTATCAACATGAGATTCTTTCGAACCTGCAGCTGTTGTGAACTGAAACATAATGTAATAAAATGTAGCACTCGTGTTGTACAAATTACGAAGAATGTAGCACTCGTGTTGTACAAATTACACAGAGTGCAGCACTCTTGTACAAATTACACAGAATGTAGCACTCGTGTTGTACAAATTATGCAGAATGTAGAACTCGTGTTGCACAAATAACGCAGAATGTAGAACTCGTGGTGTACAAATAACTCAGAATGTAGAACTCGTGTTGTTGCAAATTGCACAGAATGTAACTCTCGTGTTGTACAAATTATACAGAATGTAGCTCTCGTGTTGTACAAATTATACAGAATGTAGCTCTCGTGTTGTACAAATTACGAAGAATGTAGCACCTCGTGTTGTACAATACGCAGAATTAAAAGACTCACATTTGCAATTTTTTTATAAATTTAATGCTAGTTTATTCCTATAGTTTGATAAAATGTAGCTCTTATGCTAGTCAAATTAAAATAAACAGAATTAAAAATGACTCATAATGACATTGTTACTAGGAATTTAAAATTAGTTTATTTATATACTATGATAAAATGTAAAACTTATGTTGTTAAAATCTGAATAAGTATAAATAAAAAAATTCTCACATTTACATTGTTATTATAAATTTAATGCTAGTTTATTTCCTTATTAAGATAAAATGTAACACTTATGCAGTTCAAATTAGAATAAACAGAATTAAAAATGATTCACATTTGCCTTGTTGTTATAAATTTAATTCCAGTTGATTTCAATGCTACGCTAAAATGTAGCACTTATGTTGTTCAAATTAGAATAAGCAGAATTTATTGATCCATATTTGCATTATTATAAATTTCATGCTAGTTAATTTCTATCTTATGCTAAACTGTAGCAATTATATAGTTCAAATCAAAATAGGCAGAATTAGACAGATTCACATTTGCGTTGCTATTATAAACTTAACGCTAGTTTATTTCTATATTATTATAGCATTCAAAAGGTTTACGAACTTTTTAAAACGGAATGGCAAATATTTATTTTGTCTCTACTTTGAAGTAATCAATTTTTGCTTCTACACATTTTTGTTCATTGTTTGTATAACGATGTAAATATGAATTATGCGGCTTTTTTTACCGCCTTGTTCAGCATCTCTGTCTATGAACTGCTTCCAAATCTGAGAATAGTTACTTTTTCATTCTAATTCACCCGAAGTGAATCGAATAAGCTGTATTCATAAGCACTGGAATAGGATGACAAAAATTTCCTGACTAACTTGTCCTATTAATAATTTTTGGTCATTGTTTTTATAAGGATTTGAATATGGAATGCAAGTTTTTTATCCGCCTGGTTCGGCCCCTTTATCAATGTACTTCAATAAAACTTGAGAATAGTTGTTCCTTAATTCCCTTTTTCATTCGAGGAAAAGTTCAAATTGAGGGAAATCAAGGAAATAAGTTGATTACTTAAGTACCGGAATATAATGACAAGAACTTCATAAACAATTTGAGTTATTACTTTTTATTAGGTCTTCGCTCTTACAAAAAAGTTAATAGGAATTTCGAATATTCTTTTGCCGCCTTGTTCAGCTCCTCTGTCTATGTACTTCAATAGAACTTGAAAGTAGTAGTTACTTAATTAACTTTTCATTTGGTGAAAATTTCATTGGGGCAAAATCAAAGGAATAAGATGAATACCGGAATATAATAACAGAATTAATCTGCTTCTTATCATGACAGCTGTCACAACTTGATTCTTTTAGAGAAATTTTGACTAGCTTTGAGAAATTTTGAATGCTTTAATTCCCCTTTGTGCTGGTGTTGAGGATTGCTTCAGGAAATCAATTCTCATTACCAAAAGTCTCGTATTCTCAGTGATAAAAATATTATCTTCACTTAACTTCGCATAAAGTTGTGAATCTTCATTGTTCCATTCTTTTCCCCATTTTTAAAGTTCCTCACATGAGCAATTTGAAATTAGTAATATAGCAAAATAAAATGAGCATGCATTCTGAATATTATTTTTTTCAACTGACTCAAATAAAATTTGCTATAGAGATAAATTTTTATTCATGGTTAAAATACCAAAAACAAATTTTTTTATGAAATATAATTAATATTATTATTAGAGTTAGGAAACATCCGGTATTTCAAGGCGGCAAGTATGAAATTAAAATTTAATTATACTTAATCTATTTACCTGGTTATAAAAAAAGTATATATATTAGTCTATTAACTGGATATATTAAAATACTTTCTAAGCATTGGTAATACATAACTATACAATATTTCAGAATTTTAACTCATCAAGAAATGAATGACGAACTGCAAAATTTCATCACAATCAAGTTATTTGGTTTATTGGCTTCCGTATGAATTGCCTCTGATTCACATTTGCATCCTAATAAAATGATCTTTTTCCTGACTACAAGAAAGAATAAGCAAAGAAGTGATCATTTAATGGTACGTGTGCCATTGATGACACATGACACAATATTTCGACACGCCACAGATCAAAATGGTTTGTATTTCACGGTATTCGGGTGACTTTATTTGATAAACTAAACTTGTTCCCAATTTGACTGGTTGGAAATTTAATAATTTGAAATACAACTAATTGATTTCCAGTCTAAATCAGAATGGATTCAAAAATTTATTGAAACAAGGGAGAAGAAGGGATTGAAACAGACAGATTAACAAGCAATAAAAGTACAAATAGCAGTAACGAAATTTCGGAAACTGAGTTCGATTCTAGACACTTTTAACTGTTGATGAAAATGGCTCTTGCTATTTTATACATATTTTCATCTACCAATGCCTGGGAGTCGTTTATTTCACACATGAATAACATTTAAGATTCTCTTAGAAACCGTTTAGCAGATGACTCTTATTCAGCGTGCATTCTGCCAAAAGTAACATCTTACAATTCTAAATCTGTTCTCAAATCTGCAACAACCGAAATTATACTTGTGTTACTTTAATTTGAATCAGACATATAACTGAAACATTTACTATTATAGAGTTAAAAATGTATTTTTTCGTAGTAAATAAAAAAAATTGAGTTGATAGTATTTAATTTATTGTTTTCCAAATAATAACTTCAATTTATTTTATGGTAAGTCTATGCTTCCTAAAACATTTCTTTAGTAAAAATGGCACGATGATTCATTAAGGCTCTCCACCTTTGGTATAGAAGGTCTAAATTACTAGTTAGAATTGTAGATAGGAAAGCCTTAATGGCCTTAAAGATCGATTGCTTGGATTGTTACATCAACCGCAATTCATAAAAGTATGACCAATAAAATCTTCTCTTTGCAGAACATCATGCGAAATCTGGTGAGGCGGTACGTGACAGAAGAGCAGCGAAAAGCGGACAACCAGGGGGTGACGGAGGATGATGTGAATGAGATAAAACAGGATATCTCGTCCTTCCGATACGAGCTCACCGAGATCCTACAGAACAGTGGATTCAATACCTCCGCATCCAAGGGACAAACACAGAGTAAGACTAACCTGGCCTATTTATATAATTTAGTATGTTTTTATGCAAAAAGGAATAGAAATTATTAAACTATTTAAATTTGACAGCAGTATATTTGTTTATATACGAGAGTAAATCAAAAAGTCTTTGCACCTATTTTTTATTCACCAAAAACAGGTACATACAGGTATTTACCAAATATGCGTAGTGTACTACGTACCTCACATTATTTCTCCACATAATCACCACACCGGTTCTGACATTTGTCCCATCGCAGCACTAAATTAGAGATCCCCGTGTGGCAGAATTCTTCCGGCTGCCTGTGGAGCCACCGTTGGACCGCGTTCTAGGCTTCTTCGTCACATGTGAATCTCTCTCCTGCCAGAAACTTCTTCAGTGGACCGAAAACGTGGAAATCACTAGGGGCAAGGTCTGGATTGTAAGGTGGGTGCTCCAGATTCTCCCAGTGAACGCTCATTCTTAGTCTTCAGCTCAAGTCTTCACGACCTTTTTGAAACTCACCACACCACCATTGAATCCTTCTCAAAGAGAGACACTTTTCCCCGTAGGTGGGGGCGCATTTCTCTGTGAGTTGCTATGGGAGTTTGTCCCTTTCTCAATAGAAAACGAATAACACTTCGCTACTCATAAGCTGTGGACGTCTGAAGAACAACCGCCATCTTAAATGACTGGTAGCAGTGCCACTCATCAGAGTAAAAGGCAGTGACGGCTGGTACGGTTCAAGGAACGTTCACTGCTGGGAATGTTAAAGTTCGGTTTGTATTGACAGCCGTATTTTGGCTTTTAAAAAATTGGTGCAGAGACTTCTTGATTTGCCCTCGTACTTTCAAATGAAACATTTGACGACTGATAATAAAGTGTCAACAAATAATTAGAAATTTTTGATTTTATTATTATTATTTTTTTTATTTGATATCAGGAGCTCAATAGCAATCAGGAGCTTTGATATCAGCTCTCCGTCTGAAGAAACTTTAAAAATCAAGTCATTAAACGTTGGCAAATTTTTTAATCCTGAGTAACTCACCATGGATGAATAAATTGAAAATGATGCGATGAATATTCTCAGGTTTTTGTGACAAAAAGAAATCTATTTTCAATATCATCCTTTCGTGTAAGCTTTATCTTTTCATTTTCATTTGCTTGCAAAGTTTTTTTTTTATTTGCTATCAGGATGTTTTCAATCAGGTTTTTAAATTTCGTTTCTATATAAGTGGATAATATATCAGGATATTCCTAAAGTCATATCCAAGTATAAAAATCAAATTATTGGACGATGGAGAGTTTCATATCCTAAGTAATTTATTACTACATCATTGATGAAGTAAATTGATTGACGATGCGAGTAATATGGTCAGTTTTTTATGTCAAAAAGGAATCCAATTTCAATTTTATCCTCTTGTATAAGTGATGTCTTACCGTTTTCATTCGCTTGTAACAGTTTTTATTTTTAAAATATCTATCAATTCATGAAACATCGTACCTTTAAGATGATTTTTAAATTTTAGCATCCGTCGCCGTTTCAAAATATCTTGCAAACATTTTAACACTAAAATTTGCCAAAAAGGAGTAAAGGCGTCATGTTCAACATGCAATGTTCCATTGCGTGCTGCTCTTTTTTTATATCTTCTCAATAGAATAATTAAAAATAATGCATTTGGTAATTTACATTAATTAGTTTATGTGTAGTTAATATATTTTAAATTTTGAAATAACTAATAATAAATAGTTTTAAAAAATTCATATTTATTTGAGAAATTATTTGTATTTCCTATTATTTCGAAAGAAGCTAGTAAAATATCATTGGTTGTATTAGCTGGTAGTAAATATGTCAACACCCCTAATATAAACAGCAGCCAAAACAACAAAATTTTAAAAAAATGGTGTTTTTTTGTCACAACTTATTTTTTCTCTAATTATAGCGTAAAATGCAAATTTCGAACGTAAACGGCTTATGTCAATTAGAGGATTAATTTTAAACAAAAATTTATCCCAGTTTTATATACAAAACCAAAATTATTGTTTATCTGAAATTATCTAATATTTCAACACTCTTTCCCATGAACAAAACTTAAAAATAAAACTTAAAAATTCTTGTAAGGAAAGTCGAGGAAAATTTTGAAAAAAATGTGAACACTCTTCATAATATTTAAAACCTGAAAGCTTTGGTATGCTCCTTTCTGAGAAATATACCATGACACAACACGATAAACAGCACAGAAACGTAAAACGAACGAATAAAAAAGAAAAAACTTGTACTTGACCTAAAACAACTTGCTGATGATAGGCCCAATCATTTTTCTTCTTACGCATAAATTGCGTTAGAAAATAGGCTATAGATTATTTTCCCGAAGCAGTGATTAAATTTAAAGTGTTTCGAGGTTGCACAGTCGATAAAAATCGAAAAGGTATTAAATTTTGTTTCATATGTAATCCCTGTAAAATTCAAGCATCTGTTTCTCTATTTTATTCTTACAATACCTAAAACATATATGGTTGTTGTATGGATAAACTTACAAAATAATGGCTTACATTTAAATTATTTGAAATCATTTCGCTTTTGTATATCTGTATTTCATTTTAACTTAGGTAAAAGATTTTGACATTTTTGTATGAAAGATTTTCGAAGTAGCATTTCAACTAGAATTTATAGCTTAAGGCGACCAGGGACCTTTCAAATGATTTTTATGTAATTTTCTCCTTAGCAATTTGAAATTTTACAGACATTAAGAGTACTTACAAAATAATGGTTTAAATTTAAATTATTTGAAATCATTTCGATTTTGTATATATATTATAGAATAATATATATACAATATTATAGAATATTATAGAATAAATAATACAAATATTATAGAAGATAACAGGAAAAATTGTAAAGTATAATGTTAATTTATTTATGACTAAGGAGGTAAATATAATATGACATTAGCGATAAATAGCGTTAATAAAAAATGTTCCATGCACTCCAAATTTGTCCGAAAACACTTCAATTTTTATTATTACTTACTCCAACTCTTTTGAAACAAAAATTGGGATTAATCTTGAAATTTGAGTATGAAAAATTAAAATTAACCAATGTAGTAACTCAAAATAACTTAAACTTTTTATCTGTAATTTTAAGTTATTATATATGTTAATTTTGATATTTTATACTTAAAATTCAAGTTTAATCCCAACTTTTGTTTCAAAAGGGTTAGATTAAGTAATAATAAAAATTGGAGTGCTCTCGAACAAATTTGGAAAGAATGGAACATTTTTATTAACGCTATTTATCGCTAATATTATATTACATTACCCCCCCCCCAGCTCATAAATAAATTCAGATAATGCTTTACAATTTTGTGTGTCATCTTCTATAGTGTTACTCTTAATGCCTGTACAATTTCAAAATGCTAAAGTAAAAATTGCAAAAAGTCATTTTAAAGGTCCCTGGTTGCCTTAAACGTCAACAGATTTCATTTAAGAATTATTTTAGAATATAATCTACTGCTATTAATTTTTGTAACTTTCGATTAAAT
Source organism: Argiope argentata (assembly GCA_026289955.1). Taxonomy (NCBI): domain Eukaryota; kingdom Metazoa; phylum Arthropoda; class Arachnida; order Araneae; family Araneidae; genus Argiope; species Argiope argentata. The sequence continues at coordinate 1,948,879 of JAOUZG010006261.1, forward strand.
GTTTCTTTTCATATTTTGCATAGTGGATGCTTATATTTTTTTTATTAAGTCATATTTCAGCTACATGATTTTATTTCATGAAAATTTAAATTTTATGTGCTTTTAACAGTTTATCTTATCATTTTTTTCTTTAAGAAATGAATATTCTATATAGAAAAAAAAACCCCAGAAGTTTATGTAATTAAGATAAATTGTAAATATAATTATATAACTTAAATTGGTGCTTATAATGACACTTGTCATGTACAAGCTCGCTGTAGTAGTCAGTGATTTTAAGCCGTGTGCTTTTCTTGTTTCGTATAGCGCCAACTAGGGCCAACGACCTGCGAATCTTCATCCCATTTTCCTCCTCTTGCAGTTTCTTGGGGTCTTTTGATGCCTGGACACTTTACCGAGAATTTGTGGGGCAAGAGGGATAAAATGGGGAACACGTGGACCCCCTGAAGATTCGCAGGTCGTTGGAACTAGGCTTTAACTACTCATGCATCGCATTCGCATGTATTCACACATCTCACAGATAGAACAGAGGAAGAACAACCATACACGAATCAGGATTCGAACCCAGGACGTCCAGATCACGGGAGAGACTCAATTGGCAGGACGTTTCATATTATTTGAATAATGTAATTAATTGAATTGAAGAAATGATATGAGGAATATATGGGATATACTTTTTTAATAATATTGAAATTATACCCCTTCTGATTATTTTATTCATTTGAATTCGAATATAGTCTCTCAGGAGCCCTTCTAGAAATTGCATAGTTTTTCACGTTTTTTGGTTTAATTAATTTTAAAATAATATGCCCAGAAAAAATTAAAATAATTTGTCCTGTAAAACGTAGTAACATATCAACCTCAGATCAATAAGATATAGATGTTATACAACAGGACTTAAAGTTCAGCAAATGACAGAAATATCTGCGTATTTATGTTCTATAGATCCCTATTAGTTTGAAATGTTAAATAACGTAGATGCAATATCCTTATGATATTATCGGGTGTTCAAAATTCTAAAATAAAAGCGAGACGATACTGTACAATAATATTTTGTGGCCATTTATAATGTTCAAAACGCTGATGACGGCAAGATGAAGTCAATAAAATTGTGGTAAACCTTGAAATTTACTTGGTCTCCCCCTCCTCCACTAATAAAAAGATTCATTATTTGAAGAAGAAAAAATTTCCAAAAAATTGTAATTTTATTATTATTATTTAATTAATAAAATGAAATTTTCATCCACATAATTATGCATCGAATCACTCTTTCGAATGCCTAAAACAAATCTGTAATTTTTTCTTTCTTTTTTTATAAATTCGCTTGTTTATTCAATGTTTTTTGACAACTTTAAATGCTATATATTCTTCATAATTCTCTGTTGTTGTTTTTTAAGAATCAGGAGGCAAGAAAGGCCGACAGAAAGAGAGACGCCTAATGAAGGGGTTCGACATCGGCCTTGTCGAGAGTTCGATTCAGACCACCCCAGAGGCCAGCGTCGACGACACTAACCACGGCCGACACTCCCCTCCCGGGGCGAAAATGGCGAAAATCGCAAGGCTCGCGACCCGAAAGAAGAAGCAGGGCCGCTGGGGCCACCTCGTGGAGGCCACGCGGCATGCCAGGGCTGCTTTCTCCAGGAGTCGATCCGAGGACTCTCTCAGCAGCAACGGGTCCAGCCGCAACGGATCCAGCTGCAGCAGTGGCAATGGTGGAGAAAACAGTCCCCGAGTGGAATTGCCCGTCATCAAGAGATCTTTGTTCGCGCGAAAACTTGGTAACCTGGCTCTCAGCACGTCCAAACTAAGGCTGGCCTTTATGGATTCGGACAAGTCCAGCATGGAAGGCCCGAAAAATCGAGTGGCAGACTCCAGTGCAGACAGGACTCAAGCCCAGAGAACTGTGAGTGCACCATTTGGCCAGTGGCTGAGCACGTCCATGGACCATCTCGCCAAAAGAGCGTCGCCAAATCTTAATCGGCAGCAATGTCTGACACCTGCTAGGAGCCTCTCTCCTATACCTAGTTGCGCGAGTTCCAATGTGCCTACTCCCAGGAGCTCCATTACAGGACAGCCAGACCCAGTTGGGTCTCAGAAAGATTCTGCCCCGGGCAGTCCAGCCCCCCAAGAGAAAATGGGCCGGGAGTACGGCATTGAAACTGTGACTTACCCATCCACGGCTGGGTGGATATGAAAGGCCTGGCAATAACTACTCGCTAGTCCAAAACTCAAAAACCGGTGCTTGAACTCTTGTGCTATTTATTAATTGTGGAGTTAGAATATGGAAATGAATTCTCCATTACAATGGCAGTTATTTTATATGGAAACCTACTAAACCGATTGTAGAAATCGCGGTCTTCATCTTTCATATATTGGACTAAACTTTGTTAGGAAAGGGATATAAAGAGAACAAAACTAAAGTTCATGGAGGAAAAGCATAAAACATTTTATTATTCATGAGATTACATATCCAAACGTAATTCGCGTCATGTACAATGTTTTATGCTATCGCATTTATTTGTCTATACTATGGTACAATATGTATGTATTCAAACAAAATTTGCATGGCCATTTTTTTACTTAATTCTATGTGATTTCCGTTTTTAATTTTTTTATTTCAAATTAACTACTTGTGACGAAAATGTATGAAACAATTTAACAATTAATTGCTTCTTGTGATTATAGACAAGCATTGTCAGTTGAGCTGCATGATAGTTTCTGTTAATTTATGTTTCAAAAATCGGTGTTATCATGATAATTCATCCATTTTATCAAATTTCATTATGTCATGTTATCATTAATGTCATTGTCTTAGCTCTTCTTATTTTGATTTTTTGTAAGAAAATAATATTGAGATTCATAATTATTTATTGCTGATAACTATTGAAAGTTTTTGATTCGATGGCAAATGAAGCGAAAGATAATATTTCAATCAGACGAAAAATAAACCCATTCTTTTAATTTTATTTAAACAGTAATTTGCTGATGAAAAGTAGTTTTCTAAAGTTATTTGTTCATTAATTTTAAACATTAGCTGCTAAATTTTTTTCTAGTTAAACTTCGTTGTTTACACAAAAAATTAATTTTTAAATTAAGTTTCATTAAAAATATACAATGCATCTACATTTTTAGAACAAACCAGTTTGTTGTTTGTATTTTGCTATAATTTTTGAAAGAGTTGAGAATTTCTCTTCTGTCAGTTAACCAAAAAGTAATGAACAGGGTGTTGACAACTTTTCTGCTTACTGACTGGTCATACTGATTTGAAAATATTTTAAGATTTTTACAAATTCATTAAATAGTAACCGCTTTAATTTATTAAACAGTGAAATTTTTATTATAATTTAAGCTAATTTGGTTTTAGATTGAAGTAACTCGTCGAATACCCCTCAACATCTCCTTGGAAAATTATTATTATTATAGTATATAGATAAAAACAAGAAGTCAGAATAATTCGAAATATTCCACGGCAAAATGGGAAATTAGTATTTATTATATAGAGAAATATTTTCGTTTCATATACACAGGTGGACTGAAGATTTAGACGTGTCTGTTTTCCATTACGGTCACAGTTATGAAAAGGCCAAAAATTTACATCAAGAAGTATAAAAATGGTATAACAATTGTGTAAATAACAAATTCAGAAACAATCTATTTGAAACTAACTAAAAATAAAGATTAAAATGAAATTGCTATGCATATTTTAATATATCATGTTAGAACATAATTAGTTGAACGGCCAAGTACCACGTGCTCGTGCAAGTTAAATTATATTTTTATTTCTTTTAATTCTTTCATTGAATGAGTCACTTTAGTATCGCAAACAATCCAAGAAACTTTGTCTCGCCTTTATTGTTTAAAAAAAATATCCCATTTCCTATTTATTTCATTTCATAAAATCACGTGCTCAAAATAACATTTTCTAGGTTTTATTTGCTGTAGTCTTTTACTTATTTTTTTATCAGAGTTTTTGTAAAGGCGATGACAACGCGTTATTAAAAGCTGAATTTTGAGATGCTCGACCAGATAATAAAATTACAATTAGGATATTTTTATTTTTCAACTACGGATTTTTGTTCATTCCCAAAATAATATAACGTTCTGACATGATAATAACAGTTATGGGAAAAAGAAATTTTAGAATAAATCCAATTTGTAATTTATCGTTTTGAGTATTTTTCAGATATACATTAGTAAAATATTATTTTTTAAATATATATATTTATGGGGAATGGCATTTTGATACTTTTGGCAGAAATATAACTTTATCATTACACGACTCTGTTTATAAACAGAATTTCAAAGTAAATTTCTGAACATGGTAGTATCAATCAATTTTTGGATTCAGATTTCTCATTTGGCTAGTTTGCGTAAAGAAATTGTGGATATGCATGATATATCTGAATTAAAAAGTTTCTCCTAAGCAATTTTATCAAAAACATTTGTAATTTTAAATAAACAAAGTCTTATTTTATTTTTTTTGCCTCTTACTACGCATAATAATCATGGAATTAGCATCAATACATTTATGTCTTACAGATATTTAATTTCCAAATACATGCTATTTTGAAAATAAGACAGAAACTATCTTCGTAAAACGTGTCTAAGTTAATTTACGAAGCTAAAAATAATAACAGCAAGATTAAAATGGCTTCATTTGAATATCGTTACTCTTTTATCTGAAGAAAAGCTTGTTTCTTTCCTTTTTTGAATGGATATCCTTCATTTTAAAATTACGGCAATGATAAGTCCAAAATATTGCTTTAATATATGTAAATATATTTTATAATGCAGGTACTTATCAATTTTTTGAATACAAATTGTGATTAAACTTTCAATTTCTGACGTCGTTTAAGCTGAAAACCTTTTCAGTTCTATGTAGCTGATACGCTGTTACATATTTATTAAGATAACTAGCAGAGTGTTTTCGTCACATTTTTCAATAAATTAAAAAAGGCTAAATGTTTTGTCCCAAACACATTTTAATAAACCGTACGGAATGAAAATAAATTAGTTCTGTAATTATTAATTTGTTGAATGTTGGTACTTTTAAATTAACGCATTCACTGTCTTTAAAAAATTGACTAAAAAGTTATAAAAGCAGCATTTTTTTCATTGTCAAAATTGTCAAAATTTAAAATATAAAGCATGAAAAAGCTAATGCATTTTAATAATAAATAAAGATAGTGCTCAAAATAAAGAAAAAAAGCATAGTTTAATAATAAATAAAGATAGTGTTCAAAATAAAGAAAAAAAGCATAGTTCAATAACAAATAAAGATAATGTTCAAAGAATAGTTGAAAAATAAACTGAAACTCAACAAATATTGACTTGAATTATTGAAATATGCTCAAGCGCACACACATAATATATATTTAAATAATAAAATAAGATAAAAATTGCTCGACTAATTTTATTTTGCTTATTGTTATATTTATTATTACCACACGATAATTATAATTTATAAGTCCCTTTTATATTGCTGTATGAATCTTAAAAAGAATTATATGAAAACATTCTATTTTTACGTTTGCCTAAATTAAATGATAAGGAGACTAAAATCAGATTTTACCTAATAAGGAGCAACCCCATGAGGCACCTCGAAAAGATTATGAGATTTTGAAGGTATGGTGAATGGATCTCGCCATTCTGAAAGGTATGTTAATAGGAGGGGATATGTTCCCCCCATCGATGACGGCACGTACTTCCTACGGAAAGGATTGTACCGTGCTCTGTGATGGACCTTAGGAATCACCCACAGTTTTTGCTAGTTTGCTCCTGTGGTGGTCAAATCATTCTGTTTTCTTTATCCGTGGGTATTCGAGCTGGTCAGAGAATCAGTGATCTGACTTATCTTATAATGAAGGCCCAGTTTATAACAGATCTTTAAAAAGTATGCAATTCTGATTTTTATTTGTATTTTGAATATAACTGTTCGTCTCGCCGTGATCCATCCATTAGATTTACAGAACTCTAAGATCCCTAAAATCATTTTAAAGTTTGCTTTCTTTTTCGTGTTCAATCCTTCTTGGTTATCGTTCCATATTAAGAACTCAGCAAATGGCGAAAATAAAAAGAATAAAGAAATGAGGATTTGAATAAATAAGTAAAAAACAAGGAAGTATGGACAGTATGAGATTAGATCCAGATGATAACAAAATTAGTTTACTGCATAACAGCTGAAGAAATAAACTAAAAATTCCTCCCATTAAATTTGCCTGTATTTGGCCTATTGGTATACTATTATCTGAATATATTCCTTTTTTCCTCCTATCTACACCAGTTGATTTGTTGCTCTTTTTCTTTTTTTCAGTATACTATAATTTTTTTTAAATTCTTTTTCATGTTGTCCCAAAGAAAATTAATCTGCTTTCAAACATAATGCGTTATTATAATTAATTAAAAATCTACCATCGAAAAAAAGACGTATCAATATTTATTTTATATATAATTCAGATAATAAAATTAAATAAATTTTAGGCTATTCAGGGATAAAGCTATTTTTTTAAAGAAACGAATCTTAATTTTATTTCCTTGTCAGATATTTTTTTGTAAAACTGATGACCTGCCGTCACAGGCTATTCATTTAATTTCTATTTCAAAAATTATGTATTTTATATGACTAATGAGGCATGCTAATCATACATTGTTATTTTCAATTAAAATATTAACTATTTGTGCTCTATTCAGAAATACATGTTCTGGATTAAGGCTACTTGATCTTGTAAATTTATTATTGTAAGTTTAGAACTGAAATCGCTGATTGTAGTAATTTATGGAATTTATAAAGAATGCATTTCTTAAGGATATAGAGATAGATCAGTCAATCCAGTTGTTATATTTAAGTAAAAGAATATGAATCCAATTCCGTATGCATTACAAAGCAATATATTTAATTATAAAGTGAGTATTTTAGATTTTGGTATAGCAGATAAAGCTTCAAAAGTCAGAGACGGCGAAGACCGGATTGTACTGTGTTTAAAATCAATTAGGCAAAAAGGGGGGTGTAGAGCGGGACTAGTTTTAACAATGGCAAAGTGTAATATGCAGTTTATGGAAAAGTTTTTAAAAACTTTTAATCTGAATTTTTTAGGTGATTTTTAAGCTAAGCTCTACTACGCCACTATAGTTAGCGTCCTACCAAAATGACTAGTAAAAAATTGGGAATGTGTGCTCTAATTACAAAATATAATTTTATAATTTGATATACGTTGATTGATTTTTTTAAAATATTTTATTATTGACTTGTATTATTGTCAATGTATTAAATTAAGAGAACAGTTTTAGTTTGTTTTTTGAAAATAACTATATTTTTATTAATTAACAAAATGGGATAACTTATAATTATGATTTTAAAAATTAATATATTAAAATTAATTATATAATTTTGTATATTAGAATTAATTATATAATTAAAATGTATTAAAATTAATTATATAATTAAATATATTAAAATTAATAATAAATATATATTAAAAATTAATTAATTAATTAATATATTGCGAGATGTATCTTCAATTATATTTTTTCATGTAATTCTACTGTTTGTTTTAAACATTAGACCATGATCTCAAAAATCAGATTCCATCATAAGAACTCTCTTCGGAAGGAATCTAACAAAAGCTCACTTAATTAAAATAGAAAAAAAACCTCCTTTCTTAACTGACCCCCTCTAAAAAAAGAAATGAGAGTAAAAAGTCATTATGATATAATTAAAAAGAAATATAAACAAGAAAAAAATAAGGGAAAATAAAAGGTTTAAGAATAAATAAAAATTCTAAAGAAGAATGCAATGAAAAGAGAAAAAAAACAAAGAAGGGGATTTTGAATTAACATATAGTTTCGAAAAAAGTAAAAGGATTTATAGATATGTAAAGCAACTATGAAAATATAAATAATACATTATATTACACTAATCTTACATTTTCAAGTAACTTTGAAGTTATTTTGCGCAAATTCACAAAAGTGCAAACAATTTTCACATGACCAGGATAGTGCCAGAGTTGGCAACCAGTTTTTAAATTTTCGCTCCCGTACAAATAAAAATGCCTTTGGCCCGATACAGTTGCTTTATCCAAATCCAAGATTTAAAAAAATTACCTCTAAATATAAGATATCTCAAACAAATCATTTCTGTTCTCGATTTTTATGAAGGAAAGGCAGTTCAATACTTAATATGCAAAATTTGGTTCCAAATAGACCTTATAAGAATCAGTCTATCTTGCATCGAAACTTGCGTTTAATGCAAATTTGATACAATTTGACTTTTATGTTAATTGGATAAATAACGTTTTGTATATTTTACTTTGTCATAATGTAACCATTATTATCACTGTGATAAATAATAAACACCAATTCCAAATTTGAATTAATAAAATTGCGAAAAGAGGAGTTAATTTTAAAAATTTCCATTTTCATTGTTGTCTTTTATAGCTTGACCTTATTCTATCCTAGGTTTGTTGCAAAAGACGTATACATCTTGCATAATAAGTGTCCTAAAATAAATTCTCATACTAAAATCCACAAAATTATTGAAGGTTTTTCAGATTCTTGTTGCGTAGGAATTGTTACTACCAAACTGATCTCCCTTACTTCAAATTTATTCTCAGTACTTTTATCATGTGAGAACATGACGTTGTTTTGATTAAGAATTTTTAGGGTTTCCGAAATTTATGGAAAAAAAAAAGATTATGGGTTGCAGGAAAAGATTGACTGAAGAATTTTTTACCTGCTTTTACCAGTACTGCGTTATTATTTTGTGTTTCATTGAAAGTAGATGCGTTTTAAAAAGTTTGACCTGCTTTTACCAGAATTGCGTATACTTCTTCAGAACAGATGCGTTTTTAAAGGGTTGAAGTAGAACTATGACATCATAGCTGTAATTTCATCCCAAAGTCGGTCGAGCTCCTAAACTTTGTTTGCTAGCTAGGAAAATTAAAAATTATTATTATTATGTATGTATGTATATTATAGACAGATAGATACCGATAGAGAAGTATCATGATTGTTTCAAACAGGTTTAAATTGGTTAATGACTTAAGTGAATTCAAACAAATAATGATTAAAAAAGTAATAATGTTCTCACATAATAATTTAAAATTTTGCGATCGCAGATTTCACTTTCTTTTATTTTCATTTTTTAATTCATTTTAAAATAAGATAAACAAATTTATTTAAAAAGAATCTCAAGAAAAATGAGCAAACATAATAATATATGAATTACAGATTCAAATGACCCTTGGCAGGTATAATTATTTTTTGCAATTTTAAATCTGGTTGGGAAATGTTTCTAAAACTTTAAAAAGAACTTTAAATCTAATTAACTCTATCATCCAGCTTATTCATTGAATTTATCAAATACATATGGGTTTGATTTTTGTATATGTTAAGAAAATAAATAGAAATTGCATTTCAAAAACTTAAAATAACCTGGGGGGGTTCTAAATAAAATTTTAGAAGTTTTAGAATCGTATCGAAGTTTCTATTTAATACAAAAGTGTATAAATTCATGATTAGAATCGCTTAAGTTAGTTTTCGGGTTTAACAAACTTTATTCTCTTATTTTTAAAGGATATTGTATACGATACGTTTCCCATAGTAATGGCTGAGAATCATTAAAAATAAACGTTCGCTTATGGCAGCTAATTATAGAATTTTTAAAACACGTGCATCAGGATTTTAATATCTCACTTTTACAGTCGCTCGGATTCATATCATTCGCTCCATAGCTACAAACTTTTGATAAAAGGAGAATTAAAACATACATACGCATTTGCCTCGAATTTTGCTTTCAAGAGCTTTGAAAACCATTCATTAGTTTTAGACAGAGTGCGCAGAAAAAGCTATTTAAGGTTCTACACGCAGAGCCTTTAAGAAGCAGGCTCTTTCGCCTGATTTGTAGAATAAGTATAAGAAAGAAAAACATACAAAAATAGCTCTCAGAATCATGTATACATTTCATATATTTATACATCATAGTCTTAAATGCTTGAGGAAAATACTAAAAAATGCAAATAATTTCTTTATAAATTCAGTTCCCTGTAATTCCTTCAAAGTTTTTGAGCATACTGTATGAATAAAATATTTATATTTCATTGAAATGCTGTTGTGTGGTTGGTTTAATGTGCGTTTTTTTTTAAAAAAAAATTGACACACTGGATGTCTCGTGATTCACCTGTGATTCATACATGGATCTAAGTCGATAACCTTATTTCTATCGCAATTTTCTTGCCTTTTCTTGACTCATACCTGATTCATGCATGCTATCTAATACAATGACCTTATTAATATCACAACTTTCTAATTTTTAAAACTTTCTCACGATTCATTCCTGCTATCTAATTAAATAATTTCTTTTCTATTACAAATTATAGATTTTAAATAGGAGTTGCTATATTAAGTAGAGGGTTCGAAGTAGAAACGTGAATCACGGCACACAGTAGAAGTGTTAAAAGTCTAGCATATAAATACATTGTTTTATGTAATATTATATTCATAATACTACATGCTCCATTATGAGTATAAATACCTAGTTCAACAATTTCGAAAAACCCTTGAAGACGGTTGAATTATCGTGGTATATGTAATGTCAGACTAAAACAGAAATCAATTTTTTCCAATAACAATTTTTTTTCAAGCTTTATAAAAGTCGTTATTTAGCTATTGTGAGAATTTGATGAATTGAGCTTTTAGTCTTGAAATCTTAAATCATTCACATCAAACACAATCAATGGAATTATTCAAATCATGCAGACGTTTGGGTCTTGTGAAAAAGAAATATCTAAAAATAAACGATAAAGTAATAATCAACTCAATATTTGAAATGTATTACAAAATTCTGAAAACAATTTTGTAACAAGACATAATACATAAAACAGCAAATGCACCGTTCAGAAAGTTATTTCGGTATTGATATTTAACTGTTTAACTATTCAGTATTGGTTCGATTTCGAATCCTCAATAATTGGTTACTCATTTCATCAACGACAACCTACTGCAAATGAATGAGACATCAGATCTCAAAAATGGATGTTTCCTTTTAAAAAAGGTTTAAACCTGAAAAGGCACTCAGACACGAAGTTTTACAAACCGAGACAATTCAAAGGTTTAAAAAGTGTGCAAGAATTGTGCTGATCAGACAGGACTAATATTTCTTGTTAGAGTTTATTATGAAGGATGTTTGCAGATGACTGAAAAGGAAATATCCACTATTGAAGGTTACCTTTCAGGTTATTAGTTATGACATGGAGTTCCCCTCAGAACTGCTACAAAAAATTGTGCACCATCTCTCTGCGTTAAGACACCCCGATGCTACACGTGCTTCTACCATTGCACGATCGTTTATTTAAACTTCACTTCATTTACTTTTGAGGAGAGAGGAACAGTTCCGCGGTGATTAGTGACAGGACAAAGAGAGAGATGTATAGCGTTGGCTGAACAAACAAAAGAATTGCTTTAATAACACTCTAATGTGTCTAATTTTAGACTTGAAAAGCATTCAATTAATAAATGCACGGGTTTTTTTTAACTATAAAGACATTTCTAGATGCATGGTAAAAACATACTACTAATTAAAAAAGACAATGATTTCATTAAATTTCACAGACCGTTTTGAAAAGAAAGTTTTTTTAAAAATGTTCTTATAATTGTTGTTGTTGTTTCTTATGGCACTTGCCATGAACAAAGTCGCTGAGGTAGTCAGAGATTTAAGCAGCGTCTCTTGTTTTGTAGTAACGATAACTAGGGACTAGAGTATGACTTTCGATGCTTACTCATCACATTCGTTTGCACAACCCCTTTTCACAGGGGGGGGCACATTCACACACCTTAGAGATAGAACACAAAAGAACAACCATGCCCGAACAGTGACTTGAACTTAGAACTCCCAGATCAGGGGGAAGACGCGCTACCCCTGTACCAGGACGCCGGCCTTCTTATGATTTAAACTATGACAACAGAAACACGGTAAATTTCTAATTATGATCAAGATTTAACTATTAATACATCAATAGGAGTTGTATATTGATATTCTCGACACTTTATAACATATTCAATAATAAAAGAATTACAAAATTTTCTTCTTATATCAATTGTATACTTTATATACAGATTTTTATTTCTTCATATGTAAATGTTTGGTGCTTCATAGTATAGTAAAAAACCCTCATGTGCAATTTGGACAGTCCTATTTTCAAATGATTTAAATCCGAAATTTAACAGAGATTTGCAATTTTAGTAGTAAATTTACTTACCAAATATCACTGATCTAGGTTACTAGCGTTTTTAGCTATCATGTGTTCCTTTATACGAAAGTACATACAGAAAGACGGTCGACACTTTGAAGAACTTGATTCAAAAGTTTTTTTTTTTTTTTGCTCAAATTTTTACTTTATATATTAAAATTGTGTATCTAATTTTTTCGTTTTATTTTGTATTTTGTAACTATCGTATTCATGAATATTCGACAATCAGCCTGAAAAACTTTCTGTGAATGGGTTAAGTTTAAGTTTGAAACAAATCTATAAAATTAACGTAAAAACCCTATTCTATATTAAATCTTATAAGCTTATTTTAAGACGTTTTTCATTAATCATGTTCACAGACAAATAGGCATAATTCAAAATCGGGTTCAGTTAAATTTTTATACTGGGCATAGTAAATAGGCAGACATTTTGCCCTAAAATAATTTATTTTACAAAATTTTAGCGTATACTTAAACATTGAACACGCAACCCGAACAAAACACACTCAACACTAACAGCTCTAACTGAATTCTCATCTACTGCGCAGCTAGCTTTGCGCAACTAACGAACTTCCCTTTAAGATTTCCCTAAGGGATTATTAGAAGGCTGATCAGCATCTTATGATAAGGAAAACAGATAAACCTTACTGATTCGATTAAATCTTTAACGTGTAGATTTGTCTTGTTGTTAATTCGTTAAAATATTGAGATCGAATTTGTTGACAATTATGATAGTTACTTTCTGTATCCACAGAATATATTTCATAGGGAATATGTTCTTTATTCATCGAAAAAGTAAAAAAAAAGTCTTGAATAATCCAGAAAAATAAACTTTTTTTTGGAAATGATACATCAACTGACAATGAAATTCTTGTGAAAAAGAAAATAATTGATAGCAACTTTTAGCATCAATGTAAACGGGAGCTGAAAACGTCCCCAAGACCATTGAAGGCAAACCTCGGTCACCGAGTCAGCAGAACTGTTGCTCAGCGAGTGTAAAAAGCTCCTGATTAAGTATCGAGTCAGTTGAAACTGCCTGATATCCCTCACCCACATAATCCACATTTTTCGACGATAAACGTCAGGCCATTGCTGTCCCACGGGCAGACAGTTTATTGGAAAAATGAGTTCCAATAAAGTCTCTATGGAGAAGAATTGACTAGAAAGACATTTTCAATATTTTCCAGTTTATCTATAATCCAAAATATTACTAGGAAAATTTCAAGAAACGAATTTACTGGATTTGTTAATAAAGATTATCTAAAAATTTGCAAGTTTATATCAATCTGCATCTTTAATTTCTTCTGTATGAAGTATAAAATAGAGATACAAATCAAGATGCAATTAAATGAACGAAAATCAAATAGACCATAAATTAAAATAAAAATCCAATATATATAAAAAATCATTCGTTCATAAAAATATTAAATTTGCTTACAGAATAAAACTACTATATGTTCATTGCTCATAGTTCTGCTGGTCGTGGTGGCAATTTTGGGAATAAAAATCTCATATAAATGAAGTATATATCTTATATATAAATATTTATTTATTTTATTGTGTCTTTGCATTAAGCTATGGTGTTTATATGCTCATAAAATATGGCTATCGCCTTTTATCAAATTTGGACAAAAATTTGAAAATAATTTCTATTTTAAGTGAAAAAAACCATATGCCAAATTTTATCTAAGCTGTTATATTTTTGAGTTACTCTATTCACATATACGCAAACGTACATTACAAACAAAAACTATTGCATTCTTCAATAAACATGAACTCCAGATTTTGATAAATCTACATGTTTCCCTCCTTCAAAAGACGAAAACCATATTTTGTAATTAAATCTGCCTCTGAACATGGTAACCTTTGGTGTCTGTGAAACATTTGGAATTAAACGGATGAATTTGTGTAAATGCTAATTGCATATTTCTTAACTTTTATCTATTTATGAACAAAATCCATTTACAGTTTATGTCTTGGATCTAGATGGTCAGTATATTTGTCTATTCATTCGGATACAAGAGACGCGATAACTACAAAGCACAATCAGCAAGACAATTCAAATTTATGTCTAGAGTTAGTATTGGAATTATGGATTCTCACCAAATTTTGAGTTAAATCTAACTTGCATGTATATGAACAGCACGATGTACATTTTCATATATGTAAATAGAGTAACTAAAATATACAACAACTTAAACGAAATTTGGTGTATAATTTTTTTTCACTTAAAACAGAAATTCTTTTCAAATTTTCATCCAGATTTATTAAAAGGTGATAGTCTTTTAGTCATATTTTATGAGCATACAAACACCATAGCTTAAAAATGCAAATACATAATAATAAAAAAATATCTATATATAAAATATATATTTCATTTATATGAGATTTTATTTCCAAAATTGTCACCATGGCCAACTCAACTATGAGCATTGAACATACAGTTTTATTCTATAAGTAAATTTAATATTTTAATAAATGAATTATTTTTATATATGTTGGATTTTTACGTTACTTTACGGTCTATTTGATTTATGTTCATTTATTATGTAGATCCTTAATTCAATAAGAAATATGCTATATTCAATAGAAACATGCTTGAATAAATGCCGAATCCAATAATTTCCAATTAATCTACGCACGTCTTAAATGAATACCTATTTCGAATTATTGATCCTTTTGTAGTCATATAAATTAAATACATAAATTCCATATGTAGATTCTCCTTCCCAAAAAATTGTCAAACAAAATGATAGCATTTTGTCAATTAATTTAGAAAATTTAATAGTTCCTTAAATTTCCAAATTGTTCTTAAATGAAAAAAATTATTCTGATTTTTCTTAATTCTTTTCTTTTCTAAGGAAATAAAAAAAAAAGTTCATTCGATCCAAATATAATAAAAACTTTAGAAGACCTTTCAAAACTAGTATTTGTTGACTTAATTCCAATTAAAAGTATAGCGATTCGAATCGAAATAAAATTTCTCCCTTTGGAATCATGTATTAAATTAGCTTTAAGTCTTCCGCATTCTACACATATAAAACAAAGAATCTTCCCATCATTCTTTGCGCATGGTGCGAAGTTACTTCTTCTATTTCTATTTATTGATCCGATTCCTCTTAAAAGAATGATAATTCGATCTGAAATGAAATTTTCAAATTCCTTTTAAAAATCATGTGTTACACTGTCTATAATCTTAAGTCTTCCGCATTCTAAGCGTATAATACAAAGAATCTTCCCATTATTTTTTGCACATGGCGCCAAATTGCTTCTTCTATTTCTATTTGTTGATTTGCTACCTCTTAAAAGAATAGTAATTCGATTTCAAATAAAATTTTCCCCTTTAAAACCTGTATAACACTGCCTCTAACCTTAAGTCTTCCGCATTCTAGGCGTAGAAAACAAAGAATCTTCCCATCATTCATTACTAATGGTGCCAAGTTACTTCTTCTATTTCTATTTATTAATCCGATTCCTCTTAAAAGAATAATAATTCGATTTGAAATGAAACTTTCTAATTCCTTTTAAAAATCATGTGTTACACTGTCTCTAACCTTAAGTCTTTCGCATTCTAAGCGTATAAAACAAAGAATCTTCCCATCATTCTTTGCACATGGCGCTAAATCGGTTCTTCTATTTCTATTTGTTTATTTGCTACCTCTTAAAAGAATGATAATTCGATTTCAAATAAAATTTCCCCCTATAAATACTGTGTTACACTGCCTCTAACCGTAAGCCTTCCGCATTCTAGGCGTATAAAACAAAGAATCTCCCCATCATTCTTTGCGCATGGCGCCAAATTGCTTCTTCTATTTCCCCACGAAAATGGAAAGTTCCTCCTCGCAGTGACACCTGCGAATGCATGCGGATCGAAAAACCGGATGCGTATCGCCTTTTCACCCTCCGAATTGTCAAAGAAAGAAAATGCTGGTTGCCAACTTCTTTGCAAAAACCGGTCACCAGGAATTGGAACGGACAAGCGACCCACTTCGGGCGAAGCACGCTTTAGCTGCCAATCCGACGAGAATTATACCGATCATTATTATTTATTTTTCCATCATCTGCAGCCGTCGTAAATGGCAACGCAAAAAGCAAAATATTCTCCTCTCGTAAGCGGGAAAGAACGGAATCGCGAGCTTTGAAGTTCACAATCGCTTCTGGACGATTGTCACGTCGAGTTGAATTGTAAGTATTAAAAGGGCGTACTTATTATTATTCATCTGCTCATGTCAAATGTTTTATGTGCAAAGATAATACAAACAGCAAGTCGTACATTGTTCTGAAAAAAATAACTCAAAAAGATAAACTGACAAGTTCATGCTCAAAATTTGATGTTTTGTTGGAAAAAAACTACTGGAAAAAGAAGCAACAAAGAATATTTTTTATTAGAAGTTCAAGTCATTAAACAAAGCTAGAAATTCTTGTCTGCATAATGACTGTTTGTTATGACAGAAAGTTATTTAAGAATATTTTGAGAACATCTATCATCTGCTATGTAGAAGATCATAAAATTGGATTTAGATATCGTTTATCTTGATGGGAAAATGTAATGAACCTTTTAATCATATTTATAAATTTTTATATTGAATTTAGAATACAATATATATATATATATATATATATATATATATATATATAAAATACAAAAAAATGTATGAAGCTTTAAGTCCTGTAAAATTAGGCAAATACCTTTCATTTTGAAAATTGCTTCTTTAATTTTTATATATTTATTATTATAGAAATTATAAACTCTATTATAAATATATGATGTAAATTATATGCTGTACTATATATCACTCAATATATAATATAGTCAAAAACTGATTTCAGAGTATTTTCTCTAATAAAAAGTAGAAATATTACTTGCTAGAAAGAAAGCAGCAATCAAGATATTTCGATTGGCGATTGTGCATTTAACTGTGAGTTCAAAACTGGTTTAAGAAAAAAATATTTCATTCAATGAAGTCGCCAATGAATTCCAACTCATATTTAGCGAACAATTCCATTGGGAAAATGCGATCTAAAGTTAGGAATGTATTCATTTCGTTTTTGCTGGTGTCTGCCCTGCTCTTTAATCTCGCGGTTTTATATAAGAAGCATTTCATTCACTGTAGTTCTGAAATTTGTGGTCAACCTAAAGTGAAGTTCGCATTCGACCAGTACATCCATGTCGCCTTCTTCGGCAAGTATGCATTCAAGAACATGAAAATAGTGCGCGGTATGGCGAATACATATCATAGTATCCTCGAGAACACTCAACATTCAATCTATCTTCATGTCTTGATAGATCCCAACAGTAAGATGAGGACATCGAGGACTTTACGGAAGGTTGCGAGAACATTTCGACGGAGATTAAATGTAAGTATACTTTATCCAATTTTTCAAAATATAAAATAACTGTTTTTGTCAACACAAATTCTTAAAAATTTTATTTAGAATACTTGATGTCCAGCATTTTTTGATAAGCAAATAAGTATTTGAAGTATTATTTTAAACAAGTATTTTTTTAATCAGAATTTTATTTAGAATACTTAATATTAAATATTTCTTGATTGGTAAACAAATATTTGAAATACCGTTTTAAACACATATTTTTATTATAGAAAGAAACCTTTATTTAGAATACTTAATATTCAGTATTTTTTATTAGTAAACAATATTTTAAGTAACGTTGTAAACATATATTCTTTTCATTAAAAGCAAACTCTATTTAAAATACTTTATATTCAGCATTTATCGATTAGTGAAGAAATATTAGAAGTGTCTTTTTAATCAAGTATTATTTTCATGGAAAGAAAATTCGAAATAGAATTTCATTTAGAATACTCAATATCCAATATTTCTTGATTATTAAACAAATATTTGAATACCACTTTAAACACGTATTCTTTTTATAGAAAGGAAACTTTATTTAGAATACTTAATATTCCAAATTTCTTGATTAGTAAACAAATATTTCAAATATCTTTTTACGCACAAATTTTTTATAGGAAAGAAACTTTATTTAGAAAATTTAATAATCAGCATTACTTGATTAGTAAACAAATATTTAAAGTGCCTTTTTAAACAATTATTCTTTTTAAAAGAAAATTTCAACTACATACTTGATTAATACAATATTATTTTTAAACTACCTATGTTAAAACGTTTTGATTCTTGTAATATAAATTCAATCATTCAAACTCTATAACTTTAAATTTTAAATTTATATTTAGGAAACACTGAAAATTATTTATTTATAAATAATAGCTGAATCTCGTTTTCTTCCTATTTTTCCAACAGTTAGGTGTTATCGTGTGATTGAAACTATGTTATGTTACTTAAAAGCATAGTATTAATTAATAGTATTTCATTAATAAAACAACTACCTTCGGCAATCAGCTTACCCATCCAGAACTTTCAAATTAAAATATTTATTTAGGAAACATTGAATATTATTTATATACAAATAATATCATAATCCTTTTTTCCTGTTTTTCTAGAATTTTATTGTTATAAAAGAATTGAAATGAAATTATTTAAAAAACATATCATTAATTAATATTATTTTATTAACAAAATAGCAATCTTTGGCAGTCGACTTTCTCATCCAGATCTTTTTAACACGAAATGTACACTATTCAAAGTTTCACCCTTGTTGTTTTATAAGACAAAAATATTAACTAAATGGATATGTAAATTTATTTGAAAATGAATTAATGTTTTCTGTAACATATTTTTCAAATAAATCATTTTAATTTTAAAAAAATTTGTGTTTAGCATCTCCGCTGAACCACTGATAAATTCCCAAATGAGAGACGTTGCCTAATATCTGTATTGTTAAACAGCTAGGATGTGAAAATAATATTATACTTTTAAACAACAAAGCATTTTCTTGAAAAATGAATACATTTTTACATATAATGAAAAAATATTTTTAAAAGTCGTTTTCAAAGATATATTCATCAAATTTTTCGAAAAATCAATTTTGCTAACAGCAGCAATTCCATTAGTAAAAATGTCTAAAAGAAAAGAAGTAACAATTATAAAATTAAAATGAATCCCTAAAACTTGCAAATTCGTAAGTAAATATCCGTTATTTCTTTATAAAAAATAAAAAAGGTGTTACTCTAGAAAATGCTTCACTAAAGAAATTTTATCAAATGAAATAAAGAACACTTTATTTATAATAATTGATTTCAATATCATCGTTTAAAAAATGTCTAAATTCATTCTTCTATTTATTATTTTTATCAGGAAGCGAAAATTTAATTTGAAGTTAATTTATTAAATAATTCAAAAAAGAAATTTTGTTTACTGTGTGCGTGTGTGTGTTTTAAATAGCAACAAATTTAATTTAAGATGTGATTAATATATTTCATCAAACAATTAAACTAATAATTTTACCAATAACTCTTTTGTCAAAGTGTTTGAAAAAATCATAGCAAATATGTCTTTAAAAATTTAATGAAACTACAAAACGATTGTATGACGCATAAATTGATACAATAATGTTAATTTTTTAAATTATATCATAGTATTAAAAACTACATAACAGAATATATCATATTCCCATTTCATATCACAAATTCATGTTCTTCCTTTATGAAGAATATTGTGGGGAAATCCTATGAGCATAAGTTTTAATTTAAAAAGATCAATAGCTAGATTTTTTTAGTTTTAAAAGATCGTCAATATCATCAAGATTAAACCAATTAGATTTTAATTCATATATATATATATATATATATATATATATTCTCATATAGACATTCTTCAGGCATTAATTTAGTATGCATATATATAAATAATTCAGTTTTTGTTAAGATGCGATATATAACTGAAAAATCTTAATTGTCTAATATTATATTTCTGATAGTATAAAGAATATTTTCAAGCATTCTAACTAGTATCTAAATTAATTGACATCAAGCTTGTGAAAGAAAACAAAATTGGGTTCAATATTTCATTTACTTCTTAAATTATTAGAAATTTTACATTTGTTTAGTTTGTGTGTTCCCGATGACAATAACTTGAAAGTTATAATCTTTAATCAGCAGTTTATCCATTTATTCAACATGATAGTGCAATTGGACGTAATATTATATTATAGAAAATACGCTACCAAATAGCAAATTTGAGAGAAAACCCCGAATTCAAGACACCATAATATTAATTAATTACCAGCATCATAAATTAAAGTGCAAAAATAGAAAACAATATAAATAAAAACTCTTTACTTTTTAGCGCATACATAATTTTAATAAAGTGACAGGTAAAAAAATTGTTCTTTAGAAGAACAACATATATAAGATTTGAAAAATCATTCCTATGCTGGTTTGCCAAAACATAAATGTATATTTATATTTTATCATGGCTTCCCAAACATATAAGGGGTGTAGCTGCAACAACGATGTTCAAAAGAAAAACAAACTACACACGTGTCCACTGGTAATAAACATCCGGTTCACTCTGAGCAACTTTTAAGTTCCTCGACTACACCCCGATGTAAACAAAACTTCTTTGAGATAAAAATATAATAACTTATCATCTTGAAAAACACTAAGCATCATCAGTTTCCCTAGTATTTGTTTATTTTATTTGTCAGGCTTTAAATATGATTCTCTTCTGTAATTTATTTTCTCTTCTTTAAATAGCTGCATTCCTAGCGCCACCAATAATAAAGGAGCGTGTGTATGTTTACGCTTTGTTAGAGATGCCGTTTGATTTATATTATCAAATTTGATGCATGTATTTGATACTTTAACTTGAAGTATTTTTAATTTTATAAAATTTTAAATTATTAAAAATAAAATTATTACATTTTTTTATTTATTTATAGTTAGATATTTTTTTCAATAACTCCCGAAAATACTCCGGAAAAAAAAACTTATTTTGTACCATTTTGTAGATTTAATATTTTCTTTAAAATTTAATATATTTCAATGCTAAACAATTTCGTTCTGAAATTAAACAATTCTTTTCAAAAAATGCTTGCACAATTTTTATGAATAGACTCTACTTTAATTATAAAAACACAAACCCGCTTTTATATTTTCATTATTTATTTTGTTGCATGATTATCTTTCGTTTTTAAAAAGCATGGATGAAGTTTTTGAGATTTAATTGAGCAGTTTACATGAAGAATCAGAAAGTGAAATTATATTTTATTAAAAGACAACGTGCAAGTTGAACTAGGTACTTTGGTTTTTAAGGATATTATATATCATGGAACTGTGTTTCGTTAGATTTTTTTCTTTATAAATTGAATTATAAATATTAGCTATGCATAAGTTTTTAAATGTAAAACTATGCATAACCTTTATTACATGATCCTTGAAGATGAAAGTGGATTGATTATTATTCGCTAAAAAGATGCAAAATTTGAATCTAACTCCATTATTTTATTTATTTATTTATTTTTGAATTAGTTATACTTTTAACAAAATGCACACCTATTTCCTTTGCATATCTATTTCTTCACAATATATTAAGGATAAAATGTATTTGAATTTAAATATATCACATACATTATGCTAAATTCGGAATAAAAAATATTAATGCTGTTTTTCTAATGAAGGAAGCTTTAAAACATCTGTATTGTTAAACAACTTTGATGAGAAAAAAAAATTATGTTTCGAAAAAAGAAAAATATTATCTTTGAAAAATAACTAAATTTTCAATCATCAAGATAAAAAAAATTTTAAGTCGTTTTGAGAAACATAACCACCAGATTTTTTTCAAAAATACATTTTTGTAAGAAGCAGAAATTAAAACTGAATACATTATATCAATTACAAATTAAATACAGGATTCATGTTATTAGTTAAATATTTATTCCATTTATAAGTTATTAAATATATTATTCCAGTTAGAAGTTAAACATATCATTCCAGTTATAAATTAAACACATTATTTAACTAAATACATTAAATGCATACATATAGACAAAGTTTCTTTCAGTCTTCAATTAGTTTTTTTTTAAATCCGAGCAAGTGAAATGTTTATTTACTTATTTATTCAATTGTGATTAATTTTTGATAAAATCTGATCCCAAAATAAAATGAAATATTTTTTTTCAATAAAAATACTTTTGAAAAATTTGAACCGCTAAAAATATTATCTTATATTTTCTGTACAAAATATTAAATTTGTTTTTACTAGATATCCCAATTATATGACAGATTGTTCTTTATTCTAATTATTATCTTATATAATGTAAATCAATATCAAGTGGCAAATGCACCAAAAAAATACTTGCTTTATCGTCAAAAAACAACTCATTGTGGTTGTAAAAAAAAGTTTTTTCTGCTGCAATCGTACTAATCCCTCGAATTAGATACGTTTGATTTTACAATTTAAATCTATTGTATTGTTCCATTTCTTAAATGATAGTATCTACATTATTCTGTAATAAATAAAAAATAAAAATAAAATAAAATCTCTTTTAGTTGTTGTAATTTTGGGTTGTGGTAGGATTACCTATCAAATCCTTACAAACTATTCTTAAGCAGTCGTCCACTCTTTGTTCTTAGAATTCCGAAAATATTTTAAATCGCTCTTTAGAAGCTACCCTCATTTCTTCTTCTTGCATAAACAACACCATATATGACTGAAAAAAATTTTCTTCGATTTATTTTTTCATGTTTGAAAGAGGGTTAAAAATCTTACTTTATAAATATCTATCATTTCATAGAAACGATTAAGTCTTCTTAGAAGTTTCCTTTTCCTTTTCTCATGAATTTTCCGAAGAATGAGTAATAATATCCTGAAATAAAGAGAATTTTTTAAAAAAAATATGAAAGCAGAAATTATTTTTAAAATTATTTTGTGTACATAATAAATCTAGTAATAATATAAATCTACCATCCAATACAATAGAATGATCTCTACAAATAGTTCTATAATGTTTAAATTTCAAAGAAACAAACATTTGAAAAATAATCTTTGTTGAATTAAAGATTAAAAACGACTGATTCATCCGTTTTTTATTCGTTAATAAAAAACTAAATTTCTTAAAAATAATCTTCATTTTCCCGTCGCCAAATAAGGAATGAATTCAGTTTGTAGTTTCCCCACTCTAATGAGTTTATGCTTAGCACGTCTTCAGCCAATTATTTCAAACGATTCTGTTTATTTTCATAATGCTTGAGGCATTTAAAATTAAACATTGTTAATTAATCAATTTTTCCAATTCATTTCGAAGTTTTTTCGAATTACAATAATGCAGAATAAATAAAATTAAATATTTCTAATCTGTATTTGTTACCCCAGCTGGTGCGGAAAATTCACGCATTTTGCGTTGCCATAATTGGCTTTGAATCCTCAAATGGCGTTGAAAATTCAATCCTAGTAAATTTTTTGATCAACTATTTACAGTCTTTATTTATTATTACTTATTTTTTGATCAACTGTATTTTTTCGGCCTGGATAGTCTGGTCGGTAGGGTGTTGGATTCCCTTCCGTTGAGCTGCGAGTTTGAGCCCACCAGCCGAAGATTCACTGTTTGTGGTGAACTTCTGTCTGTCTAAATCTGTCGTGTTCACAAACTTCTCCAAGAAGAGAGTAATACCACTGGGTCAGAGGTGATCGTTCTTAGTTTCAAATCTAAATTGTGATCTGTGGATGAATGAATAAAATGCATGAATAAAATTCGCCCCAAAAATTTTTTGTGACATATAGGGCTACCCTCAGGGCTAGAAGTCAGACTTCTGCCCTTGAGTGCTCTGGGGTCATGCACTCAGCCCGCTTTTCGCTGTAAAGCTGAACACTAGAACAGCAACAACAATCGTAATTATTTAATAAAAAGTGGCTAAAATAAAGAAAATTCCTAATTACCTAAGTAGGAATTGATTTTAAAAAATGTTTTATATATATATATTACTTGTTTTAAATTTCATTCTGAAACAAATACATTTATCGCTTTTTGTTTTTGGACTGTGGCATTTCTGTTTAAAATATAGTTTATATTTATTTCAATTATCTTAAAGAATTTTATTCCCTTTTGAAAGAATGTTGTTCAAATTGATACTCGTGACTTCCGAATTCTGGTCGGATGATGAGGACGACGCTTTAACAGGAATCCTCTTTTCCAAGCTTCTTTTTTTAAAATAGTAGAAAAAAGTTTGGTTGGTGACGTCATACACTAAATTTAATATACATTAGAATCGAATGTTTACTGAATCTTTTGGAAAATCGGATATTGAATTTGGGGACTTTCGACTCTGAAACCTAACCCTTTATTTTTGACCAACTTTTCTTTTATTTATTTTAAGATAAATGCAACTTTAGAAAGAATATATTACATTTTCTACAAATAAAGACTAACTTTTTAAATATCTTCAACTACACAGATGTTTTGACTAAAAATAATAAAAATTCAGCATATTTTTTCCGAAAAGCAATCAAAACTAAATAACCTCTAGTAAAACAACTGTATTTTTTATGAACTATCACTTTTACATTCATACAGCTAACTACCAAAATCGAATGATGAGGGCGATGCTTGAGCTGGCACCTTCAATTAAGTCATTAAGGGGAGATTAGATTTTTAGGTACTGAATTATACTAAAAAAATTCCAGTCATTGCATTTTCTCACCATTTTTTTCATTTATTTATTCATTTATATTTTTTTGTTACTTTTATGTTTTTATTCGGGATCTTGAAATTTGATTTTTGGTTTTAAATATCACGTTTTCAAGAAATCCTACTTATACAATGTACGAAATTTTATATTTGTATATATTAATGTATATCTGGATTTCCCATCGTCGATTCCGTACTTAATACATATATACTTAATACATATTACATAATACATATAACAAAAGATTCTAAATGAAAACTCAATGATAGTTCTATCAACAATGAGACGCCCCATAAAAAGAAACTAGATTATATGAAAGACGAATTCAGGAAAATTTTGCCGTCTAAATTTTCCAAACTCGTATTGAGTAAAAATAATTGAATCATTCTACATTTAATTTCGAATAATTTTAAAAACTTTTCTCATTTTCTACTCATAAAAATCAAAAAATAACAGCTACATACTTTCGACTTCTACCTCGAAGCTAATCAGAAGTGACCTACACTCCAGCAATGTGAATGTGGCATGTATAATTATTAGTCGTTGCTGCTTCGCTGTTTTATATGCATGTCAAAAGGATTCCAAATTTGACAGATATCTACAATTTAAATTTCAAATATGTGCTCAAAAATGCATCTATCTAATTTTCTTCGTGTATTATTACCATATTAAATTATTTCGAACATTATTTGAAACATAATTTCAAGAATGTCTCTTTCAATACCAAAGAATTTTTGAGCGTAGAAATTCAACAAAATCACGTGCGCAATCCTTTTTCTGTGAGTTACTTTATATTTAATTTCTTATATACTTCATATAAAAGAAATTAAGTTTAAGAAATATAAAAAGATTACTATGTATTACAGAGAACGTATGAGTTTTTTCTTCAAAATTGAATACCCATATATAAATTTGACAGAAATATATAGAAGTATAAAAATTATATATCAAACTAGCTTTTACTATTGACATCGCACACATGGAAAAACACACAACCAAACTACAAATTGTTTACAGTGTGTGCCTGAAATGAAGTAAAACAGCGTATTTCTTTAAAATCATGTCATATGTATTTTATTTATCGATCGAGAATGAAATAGCTATAATACTATTATACACATATTTTTTTAAACTTCTAATTAAAATGAAAACACAGTTGTCAATATTTGCAACATACTGCACATATGTGAATTTTCAACACCAATTGGAGCAAAGCAAATGCCTGAATTTTCTACACCAGTTGAAGTAACGTGATGCAGATTAGAAATGTTTAATTTTCTTTATTCTGTTTTATTTTCATTCGAAAGTACTTAAAAAGGAATCCAAAAAATCCGTAAATTAGAGATGTTTGATTTTAAATGCATCAAACACTAAGAAAATAAACAGAATCGTTTGGATTAATCGATCGAAAACATGATAAGCCTAACCTCTTTACTGTGGGAAAAAACAATCTGAATATATAAATGAAGATTTTTGGTGGGACATTAAGTAAAGTGTCATTTTTAATACTTCTTAAGTACAATTTTCTCCCTTTTTTTTTCTCTCTATAACAAACTTCCTCGGGTCTTAATCAAAATATTTTTAAAAAATTATTCAAACTCATCGAGGTGTTCTCCAGTTTTCCACTTAGCAACACATTCGGTGATTAATTTTTATTTATATAGATTTTATCAATCGAGCTCAAGATGTTTTTGATTTATCATGTTCATAAACATAAGAAGTTCAAAAGTATGTTTTATAACTCTAAAAGGTCTAAAACATAGGAATTTTTAAAAATCTCGAATTCCAAATTTTTGACTATAACCATACATTATATATTCAATAGAGCGTAAAATAGAAATTATTAAGTTACAAATATTTAACAATTGCCTTTTAAAACCTACTTTTAATTTGTGAAGAATAATATAATAAAATTAAATAAGGCAATAGCAATTTTATTGAATAAATAAAATAAAAGCTTTTTTTACTTTCTCTTATCATTGTTCTTAACTTATAATTGATTTTAAAATGGTATTTTTAATCCTTAATTTATGATTCATAAATACGAAAATTATGGAATTCTCAAATTAACGTTCCCTAAACACACTTCAAACAGTCCTTTTTATATAAAACTAAAATTTAATTTATTGAATTAATTAATTAATTAATATCTAAAAATTACTTAACAAATTCTAAAATTTAAAAAATATTTTTAAAAAAATTTAATTTGTGAAGAAAATTATAATTAAATTAAATAATACAATAACAATTCATTTTTTGAATAAAGTTTATAAAAACCTTTTTAACTTTTTCTTATTAGTTTTCTCAATTTATAATTAATTTAAAAAGGTCACTTACTCTTTGATTTATGATTCATTAACAAAAAATTTATGGAATTTTTAGGTTAACTTCCTCCGATTGTACTTCATGTAGCATTTTTTATATGAAACAACAATTCAATTCAATTAATTAAAATTAATGGACAAATTCTGAAATCTAAAAGTTTTTAGATCTTTAATTTACTTACTAAGGGCACTTAATTCTTTAATTTAAAATTAATGAACAAAATATGAAATTTAAAAATTATTTTTAAAAAACTTCTTTTAATTTCTGAAGAATAATATAATGAAATTAAATAATTCAATAACGACTAATTAAATGAATAAATAGGATGAAAACCTTTTTATCTTTCTCTTATTAGTGTTCTTAATTTATAATTGATTTAAAGTCTGTTTATTCTTTAATTTATGATTCATTAATTCAAAATTAATGAAATTCTCAAATTTATTCCTTTAATTGCAATTCAAATATCATTTCTTATATGAAGCAAAAATTCAGTTTAATTAATTCATTGAGTGATTTCTTAAAATTAATGTAGCATTATAGATTAAAATGAAATAAGGTATTTTAATCAAAAACATATATTTGTAAAAAAAGTTCAAAATCGAAGCACTTTAGGGGTGAAAGAAAATATCGATTAAGCAATTCCGCCTTCACTAGCATGAAACAAGTCAAGATAAATAAAGATTATAAAAAAAGAGTTGATCTTCATTTGAAAAGCGTCTTCCACCATTTAATATTTATGTCCTTTTTACTCGCTTTAAGATAGTGCACTCATCCATTTACCTCCGCTGCCTGTTGCACGTCATTCCGAAGACGTGAAACGCATACTTTTTACTTCTGGCATTTATTATTCACGTTTCGGATTATTCCGCGTCTTATCTCAAAAGTTTTATATGACAGGCATAAGTTCTCTCTCTGGGAGATTTGCTTTTACGCTAACTAAAACAAATGACATTGAAAAAGCACAAAATGCCTCAAAACACTTGCTTATTTGAACAAAACTTTTTCATTTTGACTGCCTGTTTCCTGGTAATAAACTTAGGAGTTTAAATTAAAGCATTTGTCCAGAAGTAAATGAGCAGAAAATTAGAATATATTTTTCATAAATTCCGAATTTCTGGAAATCCCATTTTAATAAGTACTTAAAAATGAATGCCTTCGTGTGGTTATTTGTCTTTTATAAATAACTCTAACTATGTTTTGTGATTCAATGATTTTAAAATAAATATTGATAATAGATTTGAAACAAAATTTTAAAAAACGCTCTATGTTTGAAGTTCTGTTTTTTAAAAGGATTTTGATTGGTGTCGCTAAAATGTCAAATTCAATTTCTCGTCTTCTTTTCAAAATAATACACTAAATATTTCACTATTGAACTGTAATGATCTTGCTTAATTTTCTTTTAAGCAATATTGTGAGTAGTAGTTATTAAAATTATAAAACATAAGTTGTAGTTCATCCTTTGGAGTTAGATTGATTTTCTAAATTTATTAAATTTATTACTATTTTAATTAAAGTGTGTGGGGGGGGTTGTTTGTGTGTGTGTGTGCGTGCGTGCGTACGTGCTTTTCAGCCATTATTGTAAAATGCAATTATTATTTTTATTTCTTTCTCTTCCTGTTATTATTTCAATTCAATAGTAGCCTTAATAATGAAATGACCTATCTTAGAAATAAATAACATTCTTTCAAAAACATGAGAGCATTTAATGTTACTTAAGGGAATCTTTTACTATCTTTGGGTACAATCAGTAAGTAGAATATTTCTCAGCACTGATAGTATCCTCGAACCACTATTTCTCTTTCGATCTCATAAAACGCTTAGAGAAATTGAAGAATGCAGTAAAATAAATGTTAAATGACCTCCTCCATATCATAAAAGAATTATCACAAAGTAATAACAGTAAAATCACAGGAATGCAATAGTAAATGGTAACTTTGGATTAGCTTTGCTATCATAAAATGACGGGGAATATAAGTGTATATCTAAGCAACGGGATAACGGTTTTCTAGATGTTTCAAGATCGAATTCGGCAAAAGTTCTGAGGTTGAATGGTATATTTGAACGAAGCGTATGTGAGTTGTTATTGGTAATGTTGGCTGTTGTTTCTAATTTACCTGGTGACTTATAATGCCGGTAGAGGGCAGCACAACAACTGTACTATGGTTGCTTATTTAATGTCGCTAGTTACCATTGTGGGTGAATGGATAGGATATAGCGTGGGTCGAACCCGTAGCGTTAGGGTGTGTAGCTGAGAAAAATACCCACTAAACAAAAGTAGTTACACGTACACGGAGAATGCTATCTGGCTTATGAAGCTTTCGCCACAGTTCGATGCAATTGGAAGAAAAAGATATTAATTTGATGTTGGCTTTTTATATGCTGTCATAAAATATGCAAATTTATTGTAATTTATAGTGACTATTAATTAAACTATATAAAGAACTTTCATGTGCTCTGAGCTTGATAAGTAATTTCTTGAGTGATACATGCTTGTAAAGAAAAGGTTTACAAAGCTTTCATTAGATTTTTAAGAAATTCAACTGAAATTTATTATATGTGCTTAATATTTTCTATGAAATGCATATAATTACAAAAAATCTTATTTATTTACATTTTTTTAATAAAATAGCGATTATTAGTAAAGAATTTTATTTCTGCACAATAATTTCTCTAGTATTAATACATTTCAAAACTATTTTTTAAATATTTTAAAACAATATTTTCCCGTTATTTTAGTTTCTTCGTTTATACGCACGTGCGCCAGAATGATATTTTCTATGCATTTATCATTGATATTATTAAGAACAAATTTCTGAAATTAGTATAATCATACAAAAATCAATCAACTAATATCATCATATTACTGTGTGTAAATCTAAAGGATCAAATCTGCTTTAAGTTTATTATATTTTAATGCCTATGAGAAAAAAATTTAAAAAATATTGAATGGATAAAATATAGAAAATATTAGGAATTACAATTTTAAGTGGAAAAATGTAATTTTGATCCTATGGCTTTAGAGAACGGAATTGAATTGTAGATTACATTGAAAAATCCTACTATATGAATTTCATTACATCTGGATTATTTTCACGTTGGCCATTTTCCTCTAACTTAAATATTGTACATGCAGTTGAAATCCTTTAAGATTAGAATTCACAAGTACTCTACATGAAGGCCAAATATGCGGTGAAGCTCTATGCATTGCCAATTGTTAGTTCATCCAGTAGCCTTTTAATTCTCTATCATTTCTCAAAGTGAAATGGAGTGGTGACATTCAGCATTATTCGCTTTTTTTTTTTGCCCATTCATGTGAGCCAGTTTTCATGGCCACTCACACCACCCAATAGAATCTCTTGAAAATATAAATTTAATATTGCTTCTCTTATACATTTAAATTGGTTATTCCCGATCAGTCCCCAAAGTGAGATGAAATGGAGGTATTCCACATCATTCCATGCAATAGAATACTGACACTCCACGTCATTCCATTATTTCCTTCATCAATTTAAACTGGTCATTCACGATCACTTCGCATCAACTGATGGAGTGGTGGTACTGCATGCCAATCTTTTAATTTGATTATCCATTTAGATAATATAGGATATCACGATGATTTCTCAGCAGGCAAAGTAGTGATGCCACTCCATACTATTATATTTCGTTTTTCCATTTTACACCAGTCATTCATGATAATTTCTCATCAGGGAATGGAGTGGTGACATTCCATGTCATTCTAATGTTATGTACATTCATTTAGTTTGATAATTCACTACCATTTCTCTCAACAATGACTACTCTATTACAACGTTTTTGGATCAACTTGTTGGAATAGAACACAAGTCTTTCTTCCAAAATGCTCTCTCTCAGTCTCAACATCGGCTCCCAACACAAATAGTTCAATAGAAATAGGATGAAGAAATTATTATCATGGATTGGATATTTACCCTTTTACATTGACCATGAGCTAGCGTATCAATTTCGTTTTTCACATAGATCAGCGGTCGGCAAAGTGCGGCTCTTTGGCACATGCACATTGGCACATTGTTCTTGTCCTTGGCACGTTGTTTGCATTAATAAATATCTATTAATTACTAGCCGCCTTTGGCGACCAGTCGGTTCGCCAGTATTAATGCTCTCTATAATTTTCATATAATATTTTATGTAGTTGTGTCTCATAACAGGATTTTCACCACAATATTTTTAAACCAAACAAATTTTGATAATCGTATTATTCATTTATAGTATTATTTTTTCAGATGTTCTGTTCATTGTACTATTCATCTTTCTCTTTCTATCCGAGCTATGATTGTCCCGGAATTGATATTTTACGTACATGGTGGAGGGAAAGTTCTATAATTGTACGTTTTTATAGAATAATGAGATTCAAATTTTCATAAATGTAAACACACTAAACAAATAAAGAGACAATTGGTTTTCAAGAGATGCGAAAGCTTAAAAACAGCTTGGAAAATGACGCGCACAGAGGAAATAATGGTGACACACACACACTCTTCTTTTCATTCTTTTTTTTTCTTCCCTGCCCAGACTTTATTTTGAGCAGTCATAGATTAAATATCCATACAGACTAATAGTAAAAGCAACTATTTTCTTTCTTTTTTAAACATCCCGTTATCTATGAATGAAAACCAACTGACTTCACGGATTTCTTTCTAAACAAATCCTAATTTATTACTTCCCGCTATCTAACTCATTTGGTGTGGGGGAAGGAAATGAAGATTTTTGGCGGGAAAGTAAGAAAAGTGTCGTTTTAAGTATTTTCCACGCAGTTTTTTAATGTTTTCTCTCCATAAGAACCATCCTCGTGTCTTAACGAAAATATTTTTAAAAAATTAGCCGAATCGGTCAAGCCGTTCTCCAGTTTTGCGCTTAGCAACGCATTTCGAGTTGCATTTTTATTAATATAGATGAAATTTAGTTTTATTTAGAGTACTACTTATTTAGTGTAATAAAAGTTTACTAAATAAACAGATTTGGCAGAACAAACAGATTTGGCAAACAGAAATTGTTGTAATGTTTATATTTGTCTCTTTGGCTAATAACTTTTCCGACCTCAGACATAGACGATAGGATTTTATATCAATTTCCTTTTTCATAAAGACAATTTTTTTAGCTTTTTTTAATTGTTGTTTCAGTTTTATTTTTCACAAAGAAGATGGATCATCGTCTAACTTGAAATCCTTCTAATGTGTTGGATTTCATATTAGACAATGGATTTGGATGAGGAATTTAGAGGAATATACATATAATTCAATTGACTTAGCTCAAAGTGAAAGATAATTTTCAATTTTATTTTCACTTTATTCTTATTTTACAGACAGATGACGAACATATTATTTAGAGAGGCGCTTTTAAGCCTAAAATTAAGAATTGCAATTTCTTTCTGCCAGTATGATTCAGACTGATGCGTTTCATAACGAAGGAATTACTAACTCAATTGGAAGTATTTAGAATTTTATGGCTTCTATTTATTTTTTCAGGTGACTTACTATGATGTTAACGACATGGCAAACCAGAATCGTGCTACTGTGTCTCTCATTCGGAAATACTTCTTCAGCAAAGACGTCGGAAGGTACAATGACGACATCTTCTTCCTGACTGAGGTGTTCCACGATGCATTCCCCAAAAGGCTGCGCAAGGTCATCTTCATCGACGTCGATCTCAAATTCCTCTCCGACATTCGTCTCCTGCACCAAGAATTCGACAATTTCGAGTCGAACAACGTGATCGGTATTGGTCCAGATCTACAACCTCAATACAGAATGGATTTCGCCAAATATAGAAATGATCACCCAGGCACATCGGTTGGCGCCTCCAGACCAGGAAAGCAGGGTTTCAACACAGGGGTCGTCCTCTTCGATTTGGACCGCATGAGGAGTTCGTCTCTATATAACTCTCTTCTCAATGCAACTGTTCTAGAGAATTTGTGCCAAAAATATCAATTCGATGGGTATTTGGGACATCAAGATTTCTATACTTTGACTGGGATGGAGTATCCTGAATTGTACTATAATCTAGATTGCACATGGAATAGGCAGCTCGATGTTGGCTGGAAAAATGAAGTTAGCAATGAGTTATTTGATAAATATCATCAGTGTGATGGTAAAATTCATGTTATGCATGCCAACGGCGATGCTTTGTTGAAAGACGCGAATGTGTAAAACATAAAGGAATATTATGTAGCATGCTATCCTGGTTTAAAAGTCAAGAGTTGTATAGAGTCAAAAAAGCTGGAAAGGATAATGATGTAGCATGCTATCCTAATGGTTTAAAAGTCAAGAACTGTATGGAATCAAAAAGAGCTGTAAGAGTCAAGAGCTGTAAAGGATAATGATGTTGCATGCTATCCTAATGGTTTAAAAGTCAAGAGCTGTATAGAGTCAAAAAGAGCTGTAAAGGATAATGATGTTGCATGATATCCTAATGGTTTAAAATTCAAGAGCTGTATATAGTCAAAAAGAGCTGTAAAAGTCAAGAGCTGTAAAGGATAATGATGTTGAATGGTATCCTATTGGTTTAAAAGTCAATTGTAAAATTGAATGAAAGCTGAATTTCGTTATTTTCAGTAAATATTATCAGGAACAGTTTTCAGTCTAAGGGAATTAATTTAGCATTTTAATGAAAAAAAATTTAAAACTTTTTTGAGACTTTTGGCAGACTTTCAATGCTGTAACTTAAGACAGAGACCTCTCTTAGCAAATATCCCAGTGTATAACAAGAAGTTAAAAAATCAATCTATAATCCAACAAAGACTTGATATCGTTTAGTGCAAAAAACAAGTTTGTGAATTAATGTTTAAGCACGCAAAACAATTTCATATAATTTATTCTCTTAAGCGAAATAGAGATAAATGGTTGTTCGTTTTCAAGCAATGTCAAACTTCCTGATTAATTACAGAGGATCTCATATTCATTATCTTTTGTATATATCGTATAAAAACATCATCATTACTGCTTTCATTTGTCAATGTCTACTAAAAAATACATGTAAGCAATTTCATCTAATTTTTTTCAATGTCATTATGATGCATTTCAAACAAAAAAGGCGTTTCCTTTTCATTTATTTTATTTCTTTTGCTCTTGCTGCTTTTTTGCTGTAATTTAGAGACTTTTTAAATTCACTTGAATTGTATATACTTTTATTTTTTCCTATTTTATATGTGCTTAAGGGTGATTTATACACATTGAATCTCTCTAAAGCTGTATTCTTTTACTGTGATATATGTTAGAGAAAGAAAGGAGAAATTCCTTATATTTTAAGCGAGATGTTACGTTATTTTTATCAAATGAAATGGTGCCAAGAAATGTCATAGTCAATCAAATATATTATTAATGCTACTTTGCTTTGCAGGCCTAATTGTATATTAATGCTAAATATAATAAAGAAGTTGTCAATTCTTTTTTATTTATTTATTCTTGTTGCTTCTAATGGCACTTGCCAAGGACAAGGTCGCTGATGAGCGTCTCTTGTTTTGAAGAAGCGCCAACTAGGGCCAAGAGTACGCTTTAGTTACTTACGCATCATATACGTTTGCACACACCCTTTTCATAGGGGGGGGCACATTTATGCACCTTACAGATAGAATACAGAATAAAACCATACCCATATGAGACTCGAACCCGGGAAGCCCAGATCAGGGGAAAGACGTGCTATCCATATGCCATGATGACGGCCTTATTTATTTATTGAATTTCTCTTTAAAACCTTTATTTTTTTATTTCTCAATATAAACTGAAAATAAAGAATTTGATTAGTAGGTGAATTGCAAGAAATTGTGCTATTTGTCTGTCTATGTACTCCACAGGGTTGTAGTATTCATTTCATAAACCAATTCACATTTTTATTTAATTCAGCACAAATTCATATTTTTATTTAATTTAGTACATATTTTTTTGGCTAGGAAGAGGCTTGGTGGCACAATAAAAAGAATACAAAAATTTCATCTCAAGAGAATAAAATTTATTTTTAAATTTTATTTGGGAATATAAAATAGAAAAGAAACGCAAAACCAATTATGCAAACTATTTGAAATTCAAGAAATGGTAAGTGGCCATTTGTGGTTTCTTCAGAAATATAATTTACATTTAAATTTAATTATCCGATTACGAGGAAAATACTAAAGCTCGCTCCAAACTAAATCCTCTCTAGGACCATAAATACCTTGAGAAATTCGGTGATATAATATTTTAATCTTTATTTTACATTTTTGAAACCAAAAGTAAATAAATGAAACAAAGTATAACTGAAAAAAAAAAGATGAAGCGATAGGCAAAAAAAGTAAACAAATGAAAATAAAGAATAACTGAAAATAAAGATAAACCAACAGGCTAAAAAATAAAAAAATGAAACTAAATAATAACTTTACATAAAGATAAACCAAAAAGCCAAAAAAATTTTTTTAAGGAAACCAAAGAACACCTGGAAATAAAGATAAACCAAAAGGTCAAAAAGTAAAAAAAAATGAAATTAAAGAATAACTGGAAATAAAGATAAACCAGCAGGTCAAAAAGTAAAAAGAAATGAAACCAAAGAATAACTGGAAATAAAGAAAAACCAACAGGCCAAAAAATAAAAAAGAAATGAAACCAAAAGAACATCTGGAAATAAAGATAAATCAATGGGCCAAAAAGTTAAAAAAAAATGAAACCAAAGAACACCTGGAAATAAAGATAAACTAACAGGCCACAAAAACAAATAAAAATTGAAGAATAACTGAAAATAAATATAAACCAACAGGCCAAAAAGTAAAAAAATGAAACCAAAGAATAACTGAAAATAAATATAAACCAACAGGCCAAAATTAAACAAATGAAATTAAAGAAAAACTGAAAATAAAGATAAACCAACAGGCCAAAAAGTAAAAAAAGGAAGCCAAAGAATATCTGGAAATAAAGATAAACAAACAGGCCAAAAAGTTAACAAATGAAACTAAATAATAATTGAAAATGTAGATAAACCAACAGGCCAAAATGTAAAAAAATAAAACCAAAGAATAACTGGAAATAAAGATAAAACAACAGGCCAAAAACAATAAAACCAAATAATAACTAAAAATAAAGAGGAAGCTACTGACCAAAAAGTAAATGAAACTAGAGAATAGCCGAAAATAAAGATAAAGTGAGAGGCGGTATTTACTCTCTTAAGTTACATTTAGTTATTTCGTTGCAGACGAGAACCATTTAAGGCGTCGAGGTTTTAATCATGGTTACATTACCACACCGAGACTAATCTGACCTCATTTACCCAAGCAACATCTCCTCACAGATTTAATGTTCACCAAGTTCGTGTATACAGCCTACTCAGTAAGTCTCCAAAACTGTGATTCTGTATTAAGGATGTTCAGCACCATTAATAAGAAAGGGTTCATTATAGAATGGTAATCAAATGAAATACAATAAAGGTAAAAACATTTAAATTTCGGTTGTTTTTTGTTTTTTTCGGAATACGAAGTAAAGAGAAATTGTAGTAATCGCCAATAAATCCTAGAATTTGACAAATTTCCACATTTTAGCTCTTTTTGAGTTCGAAAGATATATATTTCGAAAATGTCGGTCAGTCTATGACAAATATGACTCAAAACCATTTTGAGCTAGATATATAAAAATTTCGTATGAATGCTTAAAATAAAATTTGCATACCTCCATCAAAGTTTGAGCAAAATTCGTTCTATATGTCTATTTGTTCAGCTGTTTGAATATGAGGTAGCGCGATAACCACAAAAAGTGAATTAGGTAGATAAAATTCGGCATATAGATTTAATATCTTTATTAGCGACGTTTACCACATTTTGAGCGAAATACAAAAAAAGGCTGATAGTCTGTTGGCCTTTTTTCGTAAATACCTAAACACGATGACTCAAAACCGCAATATGTCAAATTTGGCATCTGATTTTTTGACTTCAATTTTTTGACAAAATTTTTTTTAATTACTTAGGAAAAATGAATCTTAAAATATAATTCAATTTTTATATACTTTTGACCTTGTGACAGGGATTAATCGCCATAGTATTGCCAAGGTACAATAATAATAAAAAAAAACTAAATTCACGCCAAAAATCCTAACTATAGCACACCAATACCATACAAACATTCACTGAAATAATATATTTATTATGCTAGAAAGTTTTAGGGTAATTACTACCCCTGATTTTTATCCTATAACTAAATCAGAGTGAAGCTTTACTTTATTAATTTTGGTGGTGCCATGCACAGCCTGAAAATTTTATTAATTTCCCGCATAAATGGAATATTTTTAAATCATTCGAATATTCTATGTGATTAAATCTGTGAATTCCCTAAATTAAAAACACATTATGCTAGATAAATGAAATTTCAAATATTTTATCGTCTGATATTTAGATTCGTATCAAATTTTGAAATGTGTATAGATAGATAGATAGATAGATAGATAGATAGATAGATAGATAGATAGATAGATAGATAGATAGATAGATAGATAGATAGATAGATAGATAGATAGATAGATAGATAGATAGATAGAAGAATAAAAATAAAAAAAGAATCTAGCCTGAAAGCTTTCTCAAAAGTCATCTTCAGACAAGGATTCAAACAATGGATTTCCCCTTTTCGGGGTCTGACTATTTGTCCAACAATACTGACCCCTCGTGACCTGAAAATTAATTGAATTTGAGTCTTAAGAGATGAACCATTTTTCGCAGAAATCAAGCAAGAATTACAATGTGTGTGTGTG
>JAOUZG010006261.1:1987138-2023242 GCA_026289955.1 Argiope argentata
GGGGAACAGAGAAGCCATCCACTGTAATTGAACATGAACGTGACTCAGCGAAAGTTAATGTGTTCTGCGCCATCTCATCACGTAAATTGTACGGTCCTTTTTTCTTCAGTGAGAAAAGTGTAACATCCAATGTTTACCTTGACATGCTTCAGGTATGGTTAATGCCACAGCTAGATAATGATTCCAGGGATTACATCTTTCAGCAAGATGGAGCACCCCCACAGTGGGGTACGGCGGTGCGAACATTTTTAAACCAACATCTTCCAAAGCGTTGGATCGGACGAAGTGGAGCTGCCGACGATGTCTTCTGCTCTTGACCACCGAGATCTCCCGACTTGACACCCTGTGATTTCTACCTATGGGGTTATGTGAAAGACAGAGTGTTTGTGTTTCCCTTGCCCAAAACAATTGAAGAACTGAAAGTACGCATTTGTAATGCGCTTGAGTCGGTTAATGAACAAATGCTTCAGAATGTATGGCGTGAAATGGAATACCGATTAGATGTTGTCCGTGTGACCAAGGGAAGTCACATAGAACATCTATGACTTCTGTATATAAAATTTTGAAGATTCTTCTACATTCTGTGTAAATCTTATCGATAAATATTTTTTCATTAAATAGTTATAGCCGTTTGTAATCGCTATATTCATTTTGACTTACCCTGTATATATATATATATATATATATATACATACATATATATATATATATATATATAAAGTATCAAAAGTGTACATTTAACTATTGACATTTTTTACAATGCCCCAAACACGCTGTATTGCTTTAATACCCGAGAGGATTGAGGAAAATACTTTCTTGCTAACATTTTATTAGAAGGAGAGAAAAAGCTTTTAATGTGCATAGGCTGCTTTGTTTTCTGCCTGAAGCTTTCCCTTGCGTTAAACAGTTAATCGTTGTTGTTTTTCTTTGCAACTTGTCGATTAGCCTTGGTGGGTTGCCATATGTACTGGAATCGATTTTTCACTAAACAAAGTAAGCAAGTACTTAAAGCAACAAGAAAAGAGTCTACCATAAAAATTTATGTGACTCGTAATGTCACATAAATACCTATGGTATGTGGTTATGTGATTCCTAATGTCCCATTTTAGCACATTAATATTCAGAGGTATTTTTTTCATTGCCAACAAAAGTTAAGTAAAATCTATTCATAAGGATAGAAATTTAAAGAAAAGCAATTTCTCATATAAGAAGTTTCGCATCAGTTTCATTCCATTCGTGAAATAAGTTAAGTACAATAAAAAGGATAAAAACAAGTTATTTATTCTCAGTTAAATTATCCAAATTGCTTTACCGTTAGTTATCGATAAATTTATTATAAAATGACTAACTGATATTCCTGTTATTGCTTTTGAGAAAATATTCCGTAAGTAAATAATTGAGTTAATATTTTTATGTAAAAGACATTGGAATATTTACTATATTGGGATATTAAAACATAAATCCAATATTTTTTAGATAAAAAAAATTTTTATATTTAAAAGGGATTTTGTTTAAAAATTTTATTATATGCCAAATATTTTTATCATGTCAGAACATGTTATTGGTTTAGGAATGAGGTTTTGTGGCCTCAACAAAAACCCGTAGACGAAAATAAAAAATTTTATTATTTGCACGAGCATTTCAAAACATCAGCTTTTAATAGTGTGATATCATCCCATTTGCAAAAGCTCTGATTTAAAAAAATAAGGTCATTACTGTAGCAAAAAAACCTAGAAAAATGTCATTTTGAGGACGTGATCATATGAGATGAAATAAATAGGAAATATGATATTTTTTTAAACAATCAATGAGAGACAAAGTTTTTTGGAAAGTTTGCAATACCAAATTACTAATTCAATGAAACTATTAAAATGAATAAAAACATAATTTAACTTGCACGAGCGCGTGGTGTTTGGCCGTTCAAGAAATGATGTTCTGACATGATACATTGAAGCATGCATAGCAGATTTAATTATATATTTTTTATTATTTGAAATATTTATTTTTAAATTGTAATAAGAGATTAATAGCAACAAATGATTTTAAAAATCTAAAATTATTTAGTTTTCTTCATTAATTCTTAGTATTTCTTATAGAAATATTTTTTACAAAACTGCACAAATATTTAAATATAAAAATGGTTTTAATGCATGTTTGGAAACAAATAAATAGGTAATTTTTCTTTAATATAAAACAAAAATTAACCAATTTAACATTCTTTCCTGCCATAAATTGGTTATTAATCTTCTTCTTTAAAATTTTCTTTTGGAGCTCTTCCAGAATTGTGATAATTTTTTCTGAAAATTTGTTGAATGTTTCCTGTCTTTGATGATTAAATTTGATATATATGGCTAAAAAAAATAACGTTGAAAATTTTATTCATCTAAAGTAAAGAAATTGGAAGGAAACAAAATCATATAACTGAAAAGTTGATTTGTTAAATTTTTTATAGTGTGAAAATAATTCCTGTAAAATAATATTTAATGAAGATATCGTTGGAAAAGTTACTATTTTGATTAAATTTTTATTGATTGATATATTAGAAGTACAAGAGATTGAAGAGGAGGTATTTTCTTTATCTACTTAGCCAAATTTTGAATTCATTAAAACTTAATTTTAAAAAATCTTTTGGAAAATATTTAAGGAAATAAAATACTAAATGTTCGTAAAGTTCAAAATGTCACCATTTTCCACTAACTCTATATATATAAAGTGATGAGCAAAGTCCTTTTGAATTCAGTATTCTTAAAGCACTAGAAAACTAGTTTTTTTTTATTTTTTTTTTTCAGTAATTTTTTGTAAATAAATCGCTATGCATTAAAATACCAAACCCCCTACTGCCCTTAAGTCATGAATCGT
The DNA here is from genome assembly GCA_026289955.1 of Argiope argentata. NCBI lineage: Eukaryota > Metazoa > Arthropoda > Arachnida > Araneae > Araneidae > Argiope > Argiope argentata. The sequence goes on from JAOUZG010006261.1 coordinate 1,989,998, forward strand.
CCTAATTTTCGGATGCATAAAATGTCTTTTGTGGTAGCGACATCTAGTGTTAAAAAAAGAAGTTAAAAATTATCCAAAAAAATAAAAACTATTGAATAGTAAATGATACATACTATAATATCTAAGTAATGAAGATATTTATTGGAGGGAATGACAGATTCAGGTGATTTCCGATGCTCATTATGAATTCTAATTTTAAAAAATTCTCTCGATGTAGCTTCGTATTTAGAGATATTTTAATTCATTTAGTATATTGATGATTTTTTAATAAAGATTATAATTTTATACAACTGTTTGGAATTTTATTTATTCTTATTCATGACTGATAGGTATTCTCTTATGTGCACAGTTAAGTAGTTATTTTTTGCTTATTATAGGTAATAAATAATTACATTAATAATAACAGCAACAAAATACCTTATAACCTAATTCATTTGCCTTTATCGCAAATTGTTATCATATTTTGATTTATTTATTTCTGTTTATTTTGTATTATTATTCTCCAGTATTTCTTTTTCGATTTATTAATTCAAAATTGATGTATGTGCGACTCAACAATGTCTCAAAGTAGTCAGTATAAAGAATAGATTTAAATAATCTACATTAAAAATTGTCCTATGCAGCTAAACGTTTTTTTTTTTTTTTTTGAAAGATTAAAGAAGATTCGAATCTTTTAACGAAATTATCTTAACATGAGAACGTTTTAAGCTTGCTTTCTCTTTGAATTTATTTTTTAAAGGTAATTTTAATTCCATAACTGCTATAATATTATATTAAAAATTGCATTGAATTTGACACTTTCACAAAGATGTAGAAATCCAGCTTATAAACCAGATAAAAATATAATTATAAAATGTATTGAAAATGTATTTTAAAGTCTATTCAAATCAGAGAAAAAAACTATCCAAAAAATTAAAAAGTTAATTTGTGAATATTGAGGTTGTTTAAAAAACGTTTTGTGCGATAATATGCTCTACAGTTTGATTAAAGTTGAATTTTTATTAAAGTGATTTAAAAGGCGTAACTTAAATTTTTTTAAACCTTTTTTAGAGTGAACCTATTAGAGAAGAAGTAACTTCAGTATATTTTGTTCCTGACGCTGTCTGGTAAAGCAATTTAACAGATTCTTTCCAGTCATGCAATTTGCACAATATAATCTACAGATAATATATCAATCTTTAAATATTACTAACCAATTGAGAAATAAAAGTAAATATTTTTTTATTAAAACTTATTTTTAAAAAAATTTATTTTCATTAGGAAAAAAAAGAATTAATAACTTTTACCACCAAACTGAATTCAAAGTGCATTTTAGAAAAAAAAATTATCCTTTTATTTAAAATTGATAAACATTGTTTTAGAGCTCTAAGTTTTATTGCGACATTTTAAGTTTACTAAAAGCATTTCAAAAAAAATTATTTATTAAGCAAAATAAATTCCTAAAAAAGTGGATTTAAATCTTCACATTTGGTTAAAAGGCCACATACCAAATTTCATTCTCTTAATTTACGCTTTTTCTAATTATCATATTTATGGTTAAATTCTAAAAATGTTTCGAATTCGGAAAGTTCTGAAATATTGAGATTTATAAAAAATATCGTAATTTGAGTTATTGAAAATAACAATACATTTTTTTCTTTACTCTTCTCATTCGAGAAAGTAAACAAAGGTTCTACTGTTTCGAAAAGAAAGCAAAAGATATTCTACAGAAACTTGTCAAGCTTCATTAGCTCAACTAGCTCAACATCATTTTCAATTGATAAAAAAATTCCCCTGCTCAAGCAGGGTTTTTTTTAAAAAAATCTTGTAAATTAATACTTTTTTCCTCGTATAATTGTTGAACTGAAGAAAGGTAATTGGTAAAGGAATTTGATGTATTTTTTATGCTTTTTAACACTATTTCATGGATTTTTCAAAATTATTAATAACACTTAATTGAATTATGACATTTTATTATTCTAAATGAAAGAAATGAAAATATTGGTCTCCCCTAAACTTTATACACTTTTTCCTTCAAAATTCAAGTTGGTTTTTTTTTCGTTTAAATTCTCTTTTATTCTGAGATTTTGGGAATTATTTCAAACTCTATTTGAATTTTCAGAAGCATTTTTGAAAGCTTTTTGATTATATAAAATATTTTTTACATTCCAAACATTTCATATAAAAAAGATCCTGCTAAATGCATCTTTTAATTCCTCCTTTTTTAGTTCAGTGATGATGAAATTTAGTGGAAATGCGTTTATTGAAAAAATAAAAAGAAAGATGTCGTTTCACCTGAAAAATGCTGTTTTACAGAGTTTCAATTCAAAAGGAATAAAAAAATTCAAGCAAAAAATTTTAAAAATATAATGGCAGCCCATTATTTTTCATTTTTTTATTCTGACAGTTTGAGTTTGATACAGATATTGCGCATTTGCATTTATTCTATTAATTGTGTTTTGTCATTCATATGCAGAAATATAATATATATTTTGGAAAAAAAAACTATTGATAAATCAATATTCTTAATTTCTAATACTAAAATAAGGGCAATAAGTATTAAAATTCAAGAGTAAATTAAATAAGCTACATTTTTCTGAACGTTAAAAATACTTGTTAATAAACAAAAAAAAATTGTGAATCAATGAAGTGCCACTTTCAGGTATTTATGATGTATTTTGATGACGATTTTAAAGAAGTGATTATTTATTTTTAAAGAAATTGATGCTTTAACGTAATCGATAAAACAGATGGGAAGAATTTTTATGACCTAAAAAGTAAATTTGAATTCTCTAAGTAAATTTGAAACGCTTAAAAAATACTGAAAAATTTTTTATGGGTACAAAATAATATGAATTTATAGCAGTTTACATCTCAGATATAATAAATGTATTTAAAATGTAATGACTTTCAAAATTCTTTCCAGACATTGTATTTTTCTTTTTTTTTCTTTTAAATTATGTATTTAAAGATTAAAATTGAGCAAAAATGAAAAATATGGTGGTTTTCTTAAATTTAATAGTGCTTAAAATAAGTAAGTATGCAATACATATGTATGTAAAATTAAAATTATACAGTTTATTGACAAATTTTTCCGTAAATAAATTATTTTTAATTATTATCGTTTGTCCTAAGAATCGCTTTTTTACCATTGGCATGAGTTTTGTTACTAAAATAAATAATTCTGCAAAGAAAACAACAAAATCTGGATTTCAAACAAAATTGCAATCTAATAATGATAAATTTGCAAAAAAAAAGGGAATTGTATCAAATAAAAGTTGTACTTTACTTTAATAAATGTAATTAATTCTTTTTACAAAAACAAAAAAAAATATTGATGAAGTTTGTTCCTGCGTTTTGGTAAGATATTAACCCCTTAACTAGTTTATTTTTCTTACTATCTAATAAGATGACACCGTCTAATTTGTGAATATTTTCTTATTTTGATTCAAATGGAAATCCATGGAATACTTGGCTTATCCATGAATTCGAAGTCACTTAACTATTGAATTATAATTGTTATAAATAATTTGTTTTTTGTTTACAACTATCAAAATTCGATAAATCGATGCACGTTCGGCGTACGAGCAAACCCGTTAAGGTGTTAATGATGCGACAAAACTGTCTGTTAAATAGATCTATTATATAAAGCTAGAAATTCATCCAATTTTTCATTAGGATGACTGGCGTGGAATCGTCACAGGCAAAAGTCTCCAAAGATTGGGTCCGACAAATTAAAGATTTAAATCAAACAATTTATGAACAGAGGATAAGCATAATGAACAATTTCCATTTATGATGAAAAAAATTAAAAATATAGCATCGACAATTCTTATATTTGCATAATAGCCACGGTTATTGTCTTAAATGCCAAATACGATCCCGATTAAAAAGTTATATCTTTAATGTCAAGTGAATTGATTTACCGAATCTAATTATTCACAATAGCAAGTTCAAAAATGCTTTTGCATCGTTTTATAATGAAGAACGAGAGAGAAAAGAATTTGGAATTTAGAACCTTAATACCAAAATGTTTTAACACATTCATTAACGTTCCAAATAAATGACCCAGAAATGTGTAATTTTGCTTTGAATATGTTTGTTCTTAAATATTTTGAATGAAATCACTCGAATTCAGAATAAAGCGCTTTATTTATTATATAATACAACCTATACAAAAAAATCAGGTGAGAACACTGGCAAAAATGATATATGTACATGAAATCATACAAAAGATGCAGCTGAATTTATCCGTGGTGCATCATCATCATGTGCATCATATGGTGGTGGCCGTGATGATGGTGTCCGTGGTCGCAATGGTGGTGCTCATGCTCTCCTAGAATCTTTGCTATGAGGCCAGCAACAAGCATCGAACCTAACCCTCCTCCACCGCCACCGTGCTTACCACCTCCACCTCCAAAGAGTCCGCCTCCGCCATCTCCGTGGTGGCAGCTCACTTCCGGTAGTAGTAAAACTGTGAGCAATATGGCGATGGAAAATAAGGCGAAAATCTGAATCTGTCGTCCAGCAGAAAACATCTGTTTAAAACAAAATATAATATATGTCTATATATTTTTTAAAAAATCTAAATGTAGAAAACTATAACATATATGGCTCAAAAATCGCTATTTTTATTTACCATTGAAATGCAACAATCAAATGTAAACAAACAATTATAGAAATTCATTGAAAGTTTCAGTATTGAATTCATCGCTCTGCTTAATTAATCAAAGGAGCTAAAAACTATATTTCGTATTTTTTCTGTAAAATGTTTAAATTGTTTAAAATTTGTCTTTTAATTATTTTCTGAAGAATATTTAAATTATTTCGAATATTCGGGGGGTTAATTAAGCTCAAAAATAAATTAACTAAAGGGTTATTAATATTATTAAGCGCTATTAGTTCAAAAGCAATAACTTCCAAAAGCAACTTTTGTATTATTTTAGGATTTAAAAATGAGTAATATAAAATGTCAATTTATTATAATTTTCCTTTTTAATAATTAATTAAAAGGAAATTATTATATTCCACAATATTTTTATAATAAAAATTTTAATAATATTTTAAAAATATATTATTGTACAGTTTTTAATAATGCTTTTAATTCAAGTAGATGCTAATCATCTACTACCTAAACAAAGCTTTAAATGTTACGAAAAAAATAAAACTCAACTATCCAAGCATTAAATTATGTGCTTTGGACAATCATTAAATCCGAGATGGAATTTTCTTTCTAAACTGTATTTCACATGTTAAATCTTTTTTAATTTTCAGTAAACCATTCAGTTTAATTCACTTTTTTCAATCATATTAAATAACAAAGCAAAATTTAATGAAACACATTACATATTAATCATTTAAAAACAAAAAATAAGCTGTCCAGGCGAACAAGATGATCATCAAAGGTAGCCAGTATAAATATAAAATTTCTATGCGTAATTTGAAATTCGGAAGTTGGTGTATTCATTCAAATATCAGTGAAGTTTACTGTATGAGCGATGGAAAAGAAGATACTGACACCGGACATCAATTTTAGGGGTAAAAATGAAGATAAAAACGTTTTGTCCCCACAGTAAATTAGGTTTATTTCACTAATATCCTAATATTTCATTATTTTTAAAGCCAATTCTAATAAAAGGGCAAAAAATTAAAGCCATACTCTAAAAACCCTTTACTTGTTGAAAATAGAGGACGACTTGGGATTATTATAGTTACACCTAAGCGTCTTTTTCTGATACGACGTCACTAAATTGTGAAAAAGTAAAGAATCAGATTTTTTGGGATAAAACAGACAGCAATGAAATAACGACTGTCCTAAATTGTGCAGACTTATCATTAAAATTTGTTTGACTTTTTTTACTATTATTTAAACTATTGATATTTAATATCTTAAATAATTAAGCTATAAAAGAAATAACATACATTTGTTAATTATTAAATAAGTAATGCATTTTTTGCAGAAAATAACAACCAGAAATACAAAAAAAATGCATAACAGTAGAGAGAGAAAGACTGTGAATGCTCGAAATAACCAACAAGTAATTGAATATCTTCTTAATATCCTTCACAATACAATGTAACATTATAACAATGCCATTTCAAGCCGGCTTTCTGACTCAGGGATAGAGCGTGTTCCTCGTGTTCTGAGAGTCCCAGTTAGGGCATGGTCTTTCTTCTGTGTGCTATCTGTGAGATGTGTGAATGTTCCCCCTGTAAAAGGGGCTTTGCAAGCGAATGTGTGATAGATCTAAGTCGGTCCTCGACCTATTTCTAGGCACTCTGGTCCTTGTGACTAATAGAGGCTGCAATCTTTCCCCATCCAGTCATGTACCTGGCCTAGTACTGCTGGCCAATGGGGGCATGCAACAACAACTACAACAAGTCACTTAAATGTTTACAGAAGGCATATGTTTTCCCCTTCTTATGTAAGGAATATTTTACATCATTTTAGTTATGAATTATTATTTCACTTCACATATTTTGTTTTTCAAAATAGCTTCATTTGTATAGTTCAGTGAATAAAATTACTAAATAAGTATAAAATTTAGTTAAACATGAAGCTGAATTAAACCATGTTGAGATTTGAGTTTTAGATATTAGTTGGAATTTCGTTTCATGGAGATACGTTTTTGGCACTGCGGATCGCCCTAGGACCAAATTCGGTTCATTCTGATTTTCAACATGACTACAATACAAAAGCAATTAATTGTATACTGTAAGCTTCAAAATTAAATGTTATATTGCTTATGAAGCTTTCGCCACAGGTTCTAGATATAATATTAATATTTTTAAGAATTAATGATAATAATAATTTTGTCATAATTTTCATTTATAAATATTCTGTTTAATTTAAAACCCTGACTTAAACAAACAGCATAGATGTTTTTTAGCATCAAAATCAGATAGAGATTCCTGCGAGTAATCCATTTTATAAGTCTTTCATTACAACACTAATAGAAAAATAAAAAAAGAGCTAATCAGCTAAGCTTATGAGGATTCTTTTTCCCTTTAAAAGTTGAACAATCGCTTAATTTTTGGATATATTCTATTTGTAATAAACTACATTCTTTATGTGCAAATCGACCTTCATTATATTAAGCAACTCCTTTTGAGTATAGGTAAAAAATATCATCAAATTTGAATAAGTAATGATTGAATTTTAAACTTTTGTCACGGTCAAGACGGTAAAATATTAATTAATAAAAGTATAAATGTATTAAATAAAAATATAAATGTATAAAATATTGATACAAAAAGTTCATTACAACGATTTTTTCAGCAAAAATAATCGTAAATTCAGAATTAATAAACTAATAAGCTTTCAAATATTCATTCGTCACCATATTTAAAACAGCTTTATCTTTTATGATATGTAAATTTTCAATTTTAATATTGTTTTAAAGTTTTATTAATAAGTGAATTTATTAATAATCTCAAATTTGCTATAGAAAACTTAAAAGCAGAATTTTTTAATAGAAAATGTTATTAATCAATGCATTTATTAATTAAACGCAAGTTTTTTACCTAAAAATTATAATGAAACTTAAATCATGTAAACTATTTGAAAGAAATATTAATTCCAATAATCGTTTTGACGCAGAGGATATTCCTATAAAACACAGAATCGAAATGTGCAACTTAATTAAAATCAGCCTTAGTCTATATTTAAAGGCTATTTTCAATGCCAATGTTTTGTTACGCCATGAAATTATTTAAAAAAGAAAATTTCCAAAAATATGTAAAGATTATCATTCACGGTATCTACAATTTTAATTTTAATATTTGGTCATATATATAGTTTCGCATATATATATGGCAACAGAAAATTTGGAGCATCAGTCTTAAAATGCCTCTCAGTACTTGTTTTGAATTTTCAGAATATACTTAATTTCAAGTATTTTAATTAGCAGGCCGACATTAATTAAGAAATTGTGTTTAATTAACCAAAAATTACTTTGTTGTCATAACTTATCAAGAATATTCAGCAACTACTCAACAAATATAAAAAAGTAATGGATGGATAGAAAACTGGCTAGCTGCACTTCTTGATAAACACATGACATATACGGTGCACTTGACAAATGACATATACAGTACTTAAGCTGATGACATATACAGTACACTGTGGATCAAAGCATGGCATCTGATATCGATGCAATAAAAATTACCTCATTTCTCATCAGATAATAAAATAAAAAGTTCAAACATCATATTAAACTCCAAATTCAAAAAATGATGCTTATATCGATTTTATCGAAATGTATCGATTTGGCTATTCAGACGAAAAATAGGGAAATTTCTGAATTTATTATTTTTTTTTTCCAAATTCTTAAATATGTTTTAAATGAACATAAACTTGAATGTTTTTGGCAAGTGTAGTTCATATCATTCAGTATTTCACTAAAGCTAAAATGAAAGGCTTTCTAAATTTTAAAATTCTAAATAGATTATAAGCAAATACATTCTTTGCATAAGTAAATATAGAAAGCGGTTATTAGAAATTATCTAGTATGAGCAAAAATTTAAAATAGTATAAAATGTATATAATAACCATATCAAACTTCAAAAACGTTTCTTTAGAAACTGAAGTGGAAATTTAAATAAAAAAAATGTTTAAAATTGTTCATTGAGAAAGAAACGATAAAATTTTCATTTAAAATAGCATAAATTTAAAAATATCAACGAGATCATCAGTATCTAACAAGTACGAAAATAGAATTTATATATGTCAGGGATTATATAATCAACCTGTTATTATTAATACAAATTGCAATTACTAATATTGATTGCCATTCAGTTATATAAAAATAACTAAAAATAGTATATATCAATGCTCAATTAGAATTAATAATAGTTTGTTCTTATTTAAAATAACCGTTGTTATTATTAAAAATGACATTATTAATCTCACTAATTAAATTCTTTTGCAGTAATTTAATTCTAGATACATGAACTTCTTTAAATAAATTAAATTCTATTCAAATTTTGCATATCTATTTTTCATTGCAATAAGCATTTTTCTATGGTATTCGAGCTTCATTACAAAATTAGAGAAACTTCATGCAATCGAGACGACTTACCTTTGTCGTTGGTTGTCCAGGCTAGAGTGCTGCATCAAAGCTACATCCGACTCTTTTGTAAGGGCGCATCTTTCCCGGCGCCACATGGCACAGGGGCGTTCCGGCGTGCCATCAGACAAAAAAAAGCCAGCCGAGAAGCAATAATTATCGCTCAGGGATTGGTGCAAAAGATGAATCCTGTCAGCTCATGCGTAAAAAGAAGGCGAAAAACCAGACAAAATGCCCATCACACCGTTTTCCTGGAAGTCCCGGGGCACTGCTCATCTACGGAAGATTAAAAGTGGAACATAGAGATTAGTGTAGGATATTACACTTGTGGGGATTACATTGTTCGGCAACGATGGACTCGTGATGGTGTAAAACGCTTACGTGTTTACTAACCATTGATAGTAAAATTTAGTTTCGAATGAAAGATCGTGTAGATTAGAAAAGAGGAATGTCCTTATCAATGAAAAGGAAAGAAATGTTTCATGAATTTTTTATGTTATTATGTTTGTTTTTGATGAATTAATAGAATTCATCTCATTCATTATTAGTATCTCAAGTCAGATTTTTAAGGTATAATACTTGCTAAGGATCTACTATGCCTCGTACTAAAATGTGAATTTATTAGCAAGAAATAAATAATATCTCAAGATTAGAGTTTTTTTTTTTACTTTTAAATTATGTAAACAAAAAGAAAATACTACTATTAAAATCTCCATGTTTCAAACCTACCTCCAAAAAGCATGATTTTGAAATTATGTCTGCTTTCTTTATTGTCTGTCTTTGAATGATCCTGATACATAATAAAAAGTTTGAACTGAACAGATTAAATATCGTATATAATCTTAGCATTAAATAAAATATATTAGCAACAATATAGATTTATATCAAAATTTGACAGAAATCCTCCAAAGGAAACGTTTATAAACTTATGGTATATAATATCTTAGCATTAAATAAGCAAAATGTAACACTGATGTATATTTATGTTAAAATTTGAAAGAAATCTTTCTTAAAGGAAGCATATATAAACTTCTGGTTCATAAAGTTATCATTAAACATACAAAAACTAACGCTAATTTAGATTTTTATCAAAATTTGAAAGAAATATTTGAAATGAAACTTATATATAATATTCTGGTATATTATCTTAGAATTCAATGAATAAAATTTAACACCAGTATAGAATTTTAACAAAATTTGAAAGAAATCTTTCAAATGAAACTTATTTAAATTTATTTCATAAACTCTTAGGATTAAATAAACAAAATTTAACACCAATATAGATTTATAACAAAATTTTAAAATTCCTTAAACGAAAACTCGTCTAATTGCCTTTTCTTATTAGAAACATTATAATTAAACAGGGCAAAAGATCTATTTGAATGAAATTTGTAATATATATTTATCATTATAATGACAGATATGTATTGAAATCAAATGTATCAAGAAGATACCAATGTTTTATGTGAAACAATACGTTATGATTGAAATATGCAACGGTTTATAAAAATGAAATTTGGTATATAATATAGTGGCTAAAATTGTAGACCGTTGTTATAATCACCGGAGAAAGGTTTACTATCTCTTGCGGAATTCTCATTTTGAGTTTGCTGCATTCATTAATATAATACTCAAATCCCTCTATATTATTATTAATGCAGAGTAGGACGAAAGAAAAAGAGTGAAGAACTTCTTAGATTGTATAAATTTAGGAAACGTTAGAAGGGAAATTACTAAATATAGGAAGCATTAGAGGGGAAATTACTGCCATTGATTTTCTACAAGATTATTGTTTGAGGCTTCAAAATTATAAAAAGCAGATATTGCAATATTTTGCAATACAATCTCTCATAAATGGTAACATACAATTGCACTTTGGATAATATAAATTTATTTCTTCAATTTATATTCATAAGGAACATCAGAGAGAATAATCTCCTCATAAATTCCTCGCACATTCAATAATAACAGTGCTTTATTATTGAGTGCACCCCATAACTTTCTCGCACATTCAATAATAGCAGTGCTATATCTCATTTCTTTCTCCCAGGATAGCACAAATTAGTAAACAACCATGTATGCCTTTTTTTTTTTCATTTTTTAGACTTCCGCACATGAGAGTTTTAAGTTTTGTAACATATCAAAGTTATATATTTTGTAACATGTCATATTTTAAGTTTTGTAACATATACATATCATACATGCATTTTGGCTTCTTTTCTTTGGTCTGTTGAAACCAAAATTTGACACCCTTTTCCCGTAATCATCCTCTTCATAGATTTCATAGAATATTTAATGCAAAAAATATGCCCCTATTTCGTTCCTCTATCTTTTTAAACTTTGTAGTTCCTCTGTTTATTTAGACTCAGAGACAAATATTAAAATCTTAAAGGGATTACATTCAATATCTGATATTATTCAATAATTTCATTTAATTCAATATCTGAAATTTCAAACAAGTATTACTTATAGAATTTCCTTTATAGGATTTCATTTTTAAATTATTGCGCTCACAGACCGAAAACGGAATTCCAAAAATATATATCTTTATTATATATATATATAAATTAATATTGCGCTTCATACGCTTTGTCATTGGTAGATAGCGAGTCATTTAAACCGTAACAATTTAAGCTTGTTTTGGCAATATCGTTTGAAATATTTATTGAATATTATTATTATTAAGAATTTACATTACACTTGACAGCGTAATGGTGACAAAAAAGAGAGAATAAAGTTTTAATTAACACCAAATTAAATGCAAATTAATTTTAAAGAATATTCATTATTAATCATAAATTTTGACACACATTTTGTAGCAATGTTAATGAATAGCTTTCCAGTTTGCTAATCTCTTTTTTAAAAAAAAGGAAAATTTTCATCTCTTAGCAGCAATTGCCTCTATAACTAATCAATGCACGTGTCATTATTGAATTATTTTCCAAATAGTAATGCTACATTCAGTGACATCAAATGAAGAAAAAATACGAAGAAAGACAGTTCAAAAATCCGTCAGTGAGGAAAAAAACCCTTTGCTAAGCTGCTACGCGGACAACAAACCGAGAATAGTTGAATAAATAATTAGATATTGGATATTTGAGCGAAGAAAGTTCTTATTGTGAGGCATTTAATTTTGAGTTGGGAGAAAGTCGATCGACAAATATAGGTTGTTATCATGAAAAGACTAAACATCTAACTTTGAGCAAATGGCCAATACAGTTTAGAAACATCAGGTCATGGGAAATTTACAACATATTTCCAAAGGTTTGGAAGAATGCAGGAAAATAAATGCATTTGTAGAAAACTCGGTGCTGTTGATCACTTTTTATATGAATGTATAGAAATCTCGGAACTAAGAAAGAATCTGAAAGTTAAAAATAATGACTTAAGTGCAGTACGGACGGTACCAGGTAATTTTAAAACTCTGAAGGATATTATGTCAAAGTTTGTCATTTATTTTGCCAACAGTTTGATGTTTGAATGTTTCTTCTGTATTGCGACCAGATTTTTGAGAAATATTTAGAATTTCATGGAAATTTTCTTTTACAAAAGATCTTTTCCTTGTTTAATTGGAAGATTTGGAGGAAGAACAGTTATTGACTACTTTGTGGCCAATCACTTCGAAAAGAATATCAGCTTGACAAATCGGTCAATGTAAGGATGGATTACGATAAATAAAGCAGTCGACCACAACACACCCTGTCGATACTGATGCGTTCGGTTTAGGCGTGGTGGTCGGCTGTACATAAAAAAAAAGAAGAATTCAGAAAAGTGCCATCTGGAACTGCAGAACATGGATCAAATGTTACAATATCAAACTCGGGGTTGGCGAGTCAAAGCGAGTAGGGAAATACCCCCTATTCTAGTATTAAATAAAATTATTAGAACTACAACTGTTGTTGTTCTTCTCAAGCTCCGCTTTACAACGGAAGGAGAGGTGCAGTAGCTTCTGAAGGTATGAACCCCGGAGCACCCGATGGTAGAAGTCTGACTTATAGCTCAGACTTCACAAACCCTTTATTCGGGGAGGATTCCATTCATTCATCCACAGATTGTAATGTAGATATGGAACAGAGAACGATCACCTCTGATCCAGTACTCCCAGTGGTATTACTTTCAAAGGTCATAAAGTCCTCTATTACTTGGAGGACTTTATCGCCATGACAAATTTAACGTGCGCAGCCCCCACAGACACGGAGAGCTTTGCCTGGTTAGTTCGAACTCGCAGTCAAATGGATTCGAATACAACACCCAATAAACCAGGATATACCAATCTTATAATTACAATTGAAAAAAATATTTTTCCAAAAATATGTTATGTATGACTCAGGTAGGTTGGAAATATGGCAAAGCATGATTATATATCAAAATCTCTGGGTTTAAATTTGATAATTATAATGTTCTCTCTTTCCATATAGCAAGCAAATTGAGGTTGATAAAGAGCATGCTTGAGAGGATGTTAATAATTCTCTTCTCATTACATTATCGTATGCACATGAATGAATGTATGCTAAAGAAACTAAAGATAATTTGTAGTTTAAAATACTGCGTGAAAGGAAGATAATGGTGAATTGCAGACTCTTTCAAAATATTTGACATACAATGTTCAGACTTCAGAGAATAATGATGGGAAACTTTATAGCATACGCTGTAAATTTTTTAAAAGTCAGCATCAATCTTTTAAGCAAGCAGACTGTAGAACAGGATTGGAAAGAGCGTGCCGAAATTTTCCCGAAATAGAGTAAGCGAACCATGGCAACCCATATATCCCTAAAAGGAAATTGTCATTTGGGCACTCCAACGTCAGAAATATTCACTTTCCATCATGTCTTAAAATTCTCTCATCTTTAAAACTTCCAATATGGATTTTTCCCTGTCTCTCCAGATAAATCTATGTTACATGCACTGATTTAAATGTATAATACTGTTTCTCTTCTATAAAATAGAGTACAGAATGAATCTTGTGATAATTCAATCAAATATCTTGCAATTTACAAACAGACAAGAATATCCCTTTATAATTAGGTACCATTAAAATTTTTGGTACTTACGTATTAGACCGTTTTCGCCAATGATCGCCAACGGTTTAGTAACTCATTGGCGACGGATTTAAGTTTGGCGATAAAGATCAAAGAATTACACCATTGCCAGATTGCAATAATTGCTGGATTAGCAAGTTGTTGGCGACGAATTCAAATTTGGCGATAAAGTTGGACGCTCTAATACTTAAGTACCAAATTTTTTTGACTGTATCTCAATAATATATTTAAATAAAAAGGGTAAACTACCTATAGAAATTTAAAATTTTCAACACTTCAAGGCGATTTTTGGAGGTTCGAAAGAAGCACCATTTTTCTTCTTACGGAAAAATAATTTTTGAAAGAAAACAGAACCGTTGTTTGAGCTCTGTAACGTGGAAACAATAACTGTTTTAGGTTTGATACATCTATGTTATACTTGTTTGGCATGTTATATTATTCTGTATTATCAAATCATATAATTTACAGAAATAATTCATATGATAAAACTTATATTTTTCGTTTGTATAATGCTATTTTCTCGTCGTCTATAAACAGGTAAACTTGTATTAAAATAATACAAAATATGGGATATTTATATTAAATTTGAATCATAAATTTCAAAGCCAGTCCTGAAAAGATAAAAGTTTCAAAAACTAAGCTCATTTACTTTTTCTACTTTTATTTATTTATATATTTTGAATTAAATGTTACAAAGATCAGAAATATTCTGCAATTAAACACATTGTTACATATTTCAGCAAAGAATAAATGAGAAAAATCAGTATCAGAAGGCGCTTGTATTACATTATTAAAAATTTATTGAAATTATGTAAAAATGTTTGAACATAAAATTGACATCGATGTAAAGATCATTTTTTTATCATTTTAAAGTAGCTATAAAAATAAATATTAAATACTGATATGCTATGAAGTTTTTGAAAAGACACAAATCAAAATACTTAAGTATGTAAAATTTAAGCTTTCGATCAGTTTTGGAATTTAAACCCTATTTAAAATTGTGAAAATCTCTTCTTAATGAAAACTTACAATCCAAGATCCTTTTTGAACGATTTTCGTATCACGCTTCACACAGTCTACAAAAGTATGTCAATGTAAAGCTATATTATGCTAAAAAACAAATTGAGTCATTTAGTGAAATATCTTCAGGGATAGAGTGGTTTCGGAAAAAGTGATGAAATTCTTTTTCATATTTATAAGCTAAGAATTGGTATAAAGAGTTAGATCTCAGTTTTTAAAGCATTTTTTTTCCTTTTAAGTAGAATCCATTTTCCCTTTTTCGCAACGCTAACTTTATTTTAGGATCATATTTTATGTTGGTCATAAATTTTGGATTATCTAGAAAATATATAATTTGATCTTAATTTAAAAATCACATCAATGTTTTTATTAAAATCCAATTGTTACTAAGCTTTATTTTTATTTCTTAAAGCTTTAATATAACTAAATAATTCATTGGCAATAGCTTTATATTATTTTGTACTTTTTTAAATCCCCATCTAATTTTAATATCTCCAAAGTCATGCCGGTGAAATAGACTCTGTCGAATAAACTCAAAGTTCATATTTCTTTAATGGCTATTTCGATGTGTGACACGTAGAAGCTCTACATCTGATGGACTGATTGCCAATCTGGATTGTCTTTTTGACTAACTGCACTACCGTGTAGTATGACGCTATGTATCATCCATATTTTTTATCGTACATTATGGCTTAATTAGGTCATAAATTTCATATTCATTAAAATTCCTATAGTTCAAGCAATTAGATATGGTATTCATAAGCCAATATTATTGGATTTTCAAGATGGTAGTAGCTGTTAAATATTGCACTTTATCGACATGTCGAAAGCTTGGCGAGCTTTAAATTATCTATCAGTTATAGGCCAACAAAGCAGTGCAATAGCTCTCGTTTAAACTTTCTCCTATACTTGCATAACAAAAACTTTTCTACTACATCTATTCTACTATTATAAATGTAAAAGTTTAGATGGATAAAGGGTGGTAGGATGTTAGTAAGTACAGCAAATGGATGAAATTTAGAACAGAGATAGATTGTATTCTAGAATAGGACATAAACTACCATTTATTCTGGTTAATTAAGTGGTTAATTTTTTATTAATTAATAGCTAACTTTCCAGCTGAGAATCTTCATTTCCTCTCCACCAAATGAGTAAAACTTCAGTTTAGACTTAATCAGGTTAGACTACATGTTAATCAGGTTAGACTTAACATGTTTTCGACCAATTATTTCAAACCATTCTCTTTATTTTCTTAGTGTTTGATGCATTTAAAATTAAACATTGTTAGCAAATAGATTTTTCAGATTCATTCTGAAGTATTTTTGAAATAAAATAAAACAAATTAAGGAAATTAAAAATTTCTACTCTTTACTACATTACACCAAATGGCGTAGAAAATTCAGTCATTTGCGTTGCCCCTACTGGCGTTGAAAATTCACGCATACATACGGTTTGATAAAATTTTACATTGTGATCAGACAGTCAGTTTCCACATATGTACACATCAAAATTTCTACGCGTACGAAGTCGCGGGTAAGAGTTAGTGATACTTACAAAAGACAACCAAGTAGTTGTGTTGCTTGAATTCACAGCCAATATGGTATTCCAAACAGATTAGTAGAGTACCTTTCCTAGTTACTGTAATCCTGATTAGTTTTCGAATTTTTCTATCTTGTTGCATTATGCATTTATCCTTTTGGTGCCTTTCATTGGCATTCTTTATGATGAGAAAAGTTTAGCCACATTAAAGTGAATTTCAATCAATCAAATACGCATTTGGCTACCTTCTTTTCATATGATTGGGACCATAATTTGATACAGATTTACAATCTGGTGGCATGAACTCAATAACAAGCTATTTGTTTATTTTGAACTACATAGTTCAAATTGATGAAAGCGTATGTTTCAAAAATGTTTTAGTGAAGTATAATATAGAAAAATCATCAATATTTCGAAGTTAATAGTCTAAACAATACAGTAATTACTATTTGTATGATTCATATTAAGAGAACATAAAACCGCAGTGCATTTCTGGGACAATGACTCTCAGTATGCATGTATTCACGAAACCAGTCTTTCTTATATTCGATTGCTTTCAGAAAGACGTGTGGTGAGCATTAAAATTAAAACAAATCAGCATGTGCTGATTTGAGGATTCTTTTTCAATATAAACAATAGGTATTTGAATTATATTTTGTACTATTTTTTATACTTTTTACAATTTTCTGTATAATTTATTATTTTTGGTCAATAAATATAGGGTTTTATATTGAAAGATATTTTTAATACTCCTTTATCTATCGAACATTTATACGACAGTTATTTATTCTAGTATCTGACGGAATAATGAGAGTCTACTGTGTTTAGAGAAAAACTAAAAAACAGCTAAGTTTTCTTCTTCTCCTCTTAGAAGAAATTATTATTTTTATAGATATCCTCGTTTAATTTCTTTTATGTCTCTTGAATAATCGAAAGGATGTTAGAAAAAAATGTTTCATAAAAAGTAATTCTTATAGCTCTACATAAATTTATGATAATTCGCTTTTCGAAGTATGGAATATATTTTTTGAAATATGGAATATATGTTTTCAAAATATATGTATAAGGCTAAAAAGTTATTATCAAATATCTAAATTACATATATTTATAATTCTGTCCCTTAAAAATATTGTTTTATTTAAATGGTATTCGCATTAGCATCTGTTATTTTAAAGAGTGGAGAGTTTGCTGTAAAAATGGAGGTAAATTATTTTGCAGAAGCTTCAAACTACGTGTATCATAAACTGTATTTCTCCTTGGGGCACCTCGTAATTGAGGATGAGATGCTTCCAGTATGGGGGTTGGATCTCACTACCCTGGAAGACCATTAATAAATGGGGGTAGGCTCCTCCAATTGATGGCAGGACGCACTTCCTACTGGAAGGATTGTACCATGACCAGTGATAGCATTTATGACCCAACCACAGTTCCCTCTAGTGTTGCTGTTGCTGCGGTGCGACCATTCAGTTTTATGGTTTAAATCCGTGTGCCTACAGGCAGGTCGGAGAGTATGGTATGACTTAAGCCTAGTTGCAATGCCCTGCGAATCTTCATATGGGCTACACATTCCCCGGTTTTATCCCTCTTATGGCTTCTTGGGGCCTTTCATGCCTGGACACTTTACCGACAATTTACGGGAAAACTTCGGACGCGTCCACAGACATCAAAGCACCCCAAGAAACCGCAAGAGAGGTAAAACGAGGGAATGATTGACTCGTCTGAAGATTCAACGGCTCGTTATAACGCCGCTGTAACATCATGCCTTTTTGCCCTTAATATGAACGAAGAAGGATTGGAGTCATATATGTAATGTCATTTATAACAAAAACACACTAAAGCGCCATCTGTAAAAATAAGTGAGCCGAAAGCTGTGGCCCGATCCAAGAGGACACACGAAAGAGGAATAAAAGGCTTACTGTTGCAGAAGATTTATTTTTTATCCAAAAATACATTCTATATAATACGACAAAACAATAGATACTGTAAAATATGTCCTCTACATACGGCTGGAGCTCAAATTTGTGAGTTATAGCATTTCTTCCAATCGGCAAATTAATTTTTAAAAAATGAACTTCAAAATAGAAAACATAAGCATATTAGAGCAAGATATGGCCCAATATCCCTCCGACATTGCTCGATATTTTATACGCTATAAAAAATCACTAAGATACCTCAATAACACTGTAGGGAATTTTCTGTTACTAGATGCATTTTCAGACAGAAAAAGATGTAGCTCCATTTTGAATAATGTTCTGTTCTATCTGGAAAATATTTTTATGTAATATTAAAATAGAATAGGATACAGATCGAATAGTACTTCTCTTCACATGTGAAATAGATGTAGTATTCTAAGTGGAAAATATTTTGAGAGAAAATGTTTTTATGTGAGATTCAAGTAGAATAGCAATCACATAGAATAGCCCTTCTCTTCGCTTGTGAAAGACATGTACTATTCTATCTGGAAAATATTTGGATTGAAAATACTTTCATGCGATATTCAGATAGAATAGAACTTATCTTCACATCTGAAAGAGATGTGCTATTCTATGTGGAAAAAATTATGAATGAAAATACTTTCCTAAAAAGGAAAAAAAACCTCGCGGAAATTCATCAGAAGCATCTTTTTTACACAACTTAGAAATTTACAAGATGTCTTTTTCTGCAACAAATTGCTTAATTATACATTATAAAGGTTTATTTTAAATGGAAATGTCCATCTAATATACGGAAATCTAATTTAGCAATAATAAATAAGTATTTTGTTCATTTTTCAAACAATACATTTTCCTATTCCACAAAAATTTACAAAGCATATCGAGGGCATCACCATTGCATGCCAGCGAAGTACAACAAGTGTTCGAAATTCCATTAAGATATCCTTTTTTTTTATTCAAACTATTTTTAAATTAAGGGTTTCTTCCCATTTCAGTTCTTCAAATACCAAATATAGATTTCCTGAAGCAGTTTCGGGTTTCTAACAGTGATAGGCGCTTTCACTTTTCCCACCATTTCCTCTTGGCGAACCGCGCCAAGTGAGCCGTGAATTCGCTTCCTTCAGCCAAGTAGTGGAGGAAGAGTGAAATGAAATTTCAAATATTGTTGCCAAGTTGAGATTTTTTTGTGTGTGTGTCGGGTAATATGCATGTATTCAATGTTATAAATAGATTATGGAAACATGGTCTATTTACATTGGCGGATTTTTTTTAAAAAAAATCCATAGGTGAATCAAACTTCTTGTCAGAAAACTCTTGTAGAATTATAATATTTTAGATCTGATTCACCCATATTTGATTTGTATTAAAATTTGTTATTAAAGCGCTGATAACGGAAATAAAAATATCAATTCAATATTGCAAAATAATGGAAAACAAGCATCCTGGCACAAATGTAGATAGTTTTTTAGGCATCTTGGGTCCAAATCCCGGTTAAGGCATAGTTGTTCTTCAGTATACTATCTGTGAGGTGTGTGAATATACCCACTTGTAAAATGGGGCTGTGTAAGCATGTGTGTTATGTTCATTTGACCTCAGGTGCTCAGGGGTCCATACCCTCAGGAGGTACTGCACCCCTCTTTCCATTGTAAAGCGCGCATGTCATCTTCATCATCAATGAAAAACAATGTTTTAAAATATACCTAAATATATTTTTTAAATTTATTTTTTTATTAAACTAAAGAATAACTTTTTAAAAATATAAACCACTTGTATTGATTTAAAAAAAGTGCAGATCTCATGATGGAAATGAGGACCCCAGGACCCATACGGACGCCACGTATTTCTGACTCTATAATGATTGTATAATTGCTATATTTATGTTCACAATTTAATTTGCCAATTCCCACCCTTTTCAGTTGGTAATCTAATTCCCCTGTAAGTTCAACCCATAATCACCATTTTTTTCAGTATTTTTGTCCCCTCCATCCAGTTAAAACTTCAGAAAAAAAATTGAACAGATTCGTGTAAGATTTGACACCGATGGCATTCTCTCTGGAAATCCCTGAATGCTGTATCGTCTCTCTTTTTTCCCCTTTAACAAATTTTTCACTCTCTCTCTTTCTCCCATCTTGAGCTCATCCAAAAGGTGAGATAACTTAGCATTATAGGCACCAAGGGCACAAGATGACGTTACATTATGTATAGATAAAAATGATTTAAAATTGATATTTGAACAATATGTTATATGAAAAAGAAAAATCATAAAAACTTTAATTATTCCTCAATTAGAATCTAATTTTGAAATGAAAAACTTTCGTTGGGGCTATTTACTGGTGAAATACCAAATTTGGTATCCTTAGGCTGAACTCTGTGTGTAATCAACAACGCTCTACGATCCAATCCTAAAGCTCACAAAAAAAACTGAATGACGGGGCCGCCGCGACAGCAACACAGGCAAAAACTGTAGTTAACTCCAAAGAGAAATCACCGGCCACCCGTATGAATATGTCCCGTCATCGATGGGAAGAATCCAACCCTGACCTTTCTTGGACCAACCAGGGTGACGAAAACTATTCAGCATATCGGAAGCTTCACATCCTTATTTCGAAGTGCAACCGGCAGAAAAAACGTTGTCAATAAAGCGTTTTTACACATTTTTTATCCTTAAAATCATTTTATGCAATGTGCACAGGGTGTGCCATATAGATAGATAGATAGAGAGAGAGAGAGAGAGAGAGAGAGAGAGATTATCATGTCAGAACATGATATTGTTTTAAGTATGAGCTTTTCTGGCGTCAACAAAAATTTAGGCTAAAAATAAACATTTTAATCCGTAGGCTAAAAATTTATATTTTATTATCTGCACGGGCGTCTAAAAAAAATCAGTTTTTAATAAGACGTTGCCATCCCCTTTATAAAAGCTCTGATTTAAAAAAATAAGTTAATGTGTCCAGCAAATAAAACCCAAAAATGTCATTTTGAGCACGCGATGATATGAAAGGAAATGGGATATTTTTTTAAACAATCAATGCGAGACAAAGATTTTGGGATCGTTTGCAATACTAAAGTGATTCATTCAATGAAACCATTAAAATGAATAAAAATATAATTTAACTTACACAAGCACGTTGTGCTTGGTCGTTCAGGAAATGATATTCTGACATGATACATTGAAATATGCATAGCAGATTTCATGCTAACGTGTGTGTTTTTCGTATAATTTTTTTATTTTATTTATTTTAAATTTTAGGATTTAAAAATCATTATAAAAGGAAAATGTAATGAAGGCAAACGAAGACTAGATACATAACAAGATAGATAAATAGTCAAAACAAATACTATCACATCGTGAAGTTTGAATGTTTTTTCTCATTCTGTCTGAGTAATTCGTCTTCTTGGAATTTTTAAAACAAAGTAATTTTACCTAATTTAATCAATAGTAATAAACAACCAGATATTTAAACATATTCCTATTTTTCCTTTAAGGAAACACAAGATAAAGACCTACCAATTGTCTAAATCAAAATAATCAAATCGTTGTTTATAAATATTAGCAATACTGTCTTAATTGCAGAGATAACTTATTCGAACAGATCTTTTTTTTTATTTCGTGCTTTATGAACATGGGAATTATTACAATTATTTAGAATATGCTAAAATTCTTGTAGTGCCAACTTAACTCTATCCCTAGATCTTTTAATTTAGTTTTTTACTTTCTCATACTTAAATTTATACAAGGGAAAAGATATTAGAATTATAAATAAAATTTGGACACAAAATTTTCAAAAACTCTACTTTTTAGATCTCTATTTCAAAAAACTACCTTTTGAAATTATATCCTCCCTATAAACAGACCATTGAATGCACTGTAAACTGTACCGAGAAAAAACTTTTGCCTTGATTTATGAATATCCCATTTTGTACAAAATCTTTCACAAGAAGTTTAGCCATCAAAATAAAAACAAAAGTTAAAAGGTTGATGGCTAAGATTTGGAACAAAGATTTAAAATCTAAATTTATTTATCCCTTTCAATATTAGAATTAAATTTTTCAAAAAGTTGACCATCTGCAGGCACCTACATCCACATGTATATAAATGCAATTATTCAAAATTGTATAATTTATATTGCGTAATTTGGTTTTCATTTTATGAATAAAAAGTAATATAAAAATTATTTTTTTAAATCAGTTCCTTTTTAAGTCACTAAGAAAAAATTTATTTCAGTTACTTTTTATTAAATAATTACTATTGCTGTACTCGTGTTCCATTTTACAACGGAAGGAAGGGTGTAGTATCTTCTGAAAGTATAGACCCCTGAGCACCCTTGGGCAGAGATCTTACGGGTTCAAATTCGTATCCGTTAGGATGCGAATCCAACGCCATACCAAACAGTAATAATTATAAATAATAGCCTAATAATAACAATTACTCTAAATGGTTGATCAAAAAAGTATGCTAGCATTGAATTTTCAACGCCAGTTGAGGATTCAAAGCCAATTCTGGCAACGCAAAATGCGTGAATTTTCTACATTAGTTGAGGTAACGAAATAGGATTAGAGGTTTCTAATTTTCTTTTTTCTGTATTTTTTATAATTTGAAAGTATTTCAAAAGGAATAAAAAAATAAATTCATTAACGTTTAATTTTAAATGCTTCAAACATTATGGGAAAAAAACAAAATCGTTTAAAATAATCGGCCGAAAACATGTTCGGCCTCACCTCATTAGTGTGGTAATAAAAACAATTGAATTCATTATTTATCTGGTCTCGGGGGAATGAAGAAGTTAGTTTTTGATTAATTAATAAAAAGTTAATGAATTAATATTTAAAAAAGCTGTATTAACATCAAGTGACATTCACTACAAGTTTAAAAAAAATTACTTGAAGTTCAGTGTATGAATAAAAAGTATTTTATTAACGATTGAAAATTTAAAGAAGATGCGTGTGTGTGTGTGTGTGTGTGTGTGTGTGTGTGTGTGTGTGTGTGTGCGTGCGTGTGTGTGTGTGTGTGTGTGTAGGTAAACACTTGGTATTCCTTATTTTTTATCTTTAATCGTTTCTTTTTTGTTAAGGCAGAAATTGATAAACTTGAGCAAACTAACACATCCATTAAGACTATTTAAAGATTCTTCGAAATTAAACTAAGCATTCCTTAGAGAAATTAATATTTCAGCATAAAGTGGGTACATCCTATGATATAAAAAAGTAAGTAAAAATCCTGTCTTTCACTGAATGTTTAAAATAAATTTTAACAACAGTAAATTTAAATCAATGAAATATGAATTAGTATTCTAAAACTGCTATCAATTTAATCAAAGGGCAGGCGTGAGTTTTCAATGCCTATTGGGGCAACGGAAATGTGTGAATTTTCTACGTCAATTGGGGTAACGATTGAGTTCAATTGGGATTGCGATAACAATAAAGATTAGAAATTTTTAACTTCCTTTATTCTGTTTTATTGTAATTCAAAAGTACTTCAAAAGGAATCTGAAAATTCTAACAATTGACAATGTTTAACTTCAAATGCATCATACAGTAAGAAAAGAAACAGAATCGTTTCAAATAATAGGTCAAAAACATGTTAAGCCTAACCTCATTAGCGTGGGGGGGGAAACAAACTGAAGTCTCACTCATTTGGCGCTGTAAAAATGAAGCCTTTTTGGCGGGATAGTTATTTTTTAATAAATGAATTTAAAAAATTAAACAAATTAATAAATTAATATTTTTTTAAAAACTACATTAGTCTCAATTGTCATTCATGACAAGTTTAATAAAATGTATTTAAACTTGAGTTGTGGAATAATATGTGTGGGGGATGGGGGGAGAATGTGAACTAATATTAGAAATTTAAAAAAAAACAATATGTTAATTTATCATCAATAAGAATCAAATATCCCTCATATAATATGCTTTCCGGATCAAAACACAGAATATTCCGCCAAAAAAAATTGTATTCTTAGTCTTGAACTTGGAATAGCCAATTTTTTTTCCAATTTTCTATAAATAAATTATATTTTTTTCTAGTATCTTTCACTGTCAGGTTCAAAATTGTTCACTTTTCCGTTCTTGAACTTGCAGTATTCAATGTTACAACCCGTCACAGAACACTCGACATCCTTGACATTAAGAAATTAATTGCAGTTTGATATCATTCGCTGATCGATTAGATCTTGATACTTGGAGATCTTGAACTTGGGTTTTTTCCTGGCAAATACGGTTAATGAGATCTCCCCACCCTATGCCATGATACAGCCGGGAAAACTACTCTAGCGAAAAGGGGGTCAGCAACCTGTTGAAGTTCGATGCGAGCGCCCCGCTCACTACAAAGGTGTTCTTCTGTCGAGGGATCGTGACAGACCGTTGCATTTCTCACTCGTTGAAGCATTCACAGGTCGTTGGGTTCGACAGTTTTGCAGGTGAGTCTGTCAGAGATAAACTTTTCAATTTTTCTTCGAAATATGAAAACAAAAAAGTCTCAATTTTAAATGAAGCTGCTTTCTTATCTGGTTTTTCAATAGAAAAAATATCATTTTCTTTACATTTCTGATTCAGATATGTTTTATATTAAAGCAAGTTTTATTTTCTGCGTACTTGAAAAAATTAAACGCAAACGTGAACATGCATTCTTTTTTATAATTTCAGATGTGTTAACTGCAAAAAATATGAAAATTCTTTACAATAATTTGAATAAAAGTAAATTCACGTTATAAATAAAAAAAACATTTATAGATATTTATTACTTATTTGGAATGCTTGAAGAGAAGTTTGATGATTCCTTATATTTAATAAACTTATTTTTTTAAAAAAATAAGGAAATTTCCAGTTTTTTTTTAATAGATAAAAGTTTAAATTATAATAAGTTTTATATTTAATAATTATTCTATTTAAGAAAGTATTTACTTTTCAAAAAAAGGAAGAAAAAAATATGTTGGATAGAATAATTTCTGTGTAAAAAACTATTCTTTATTTTGTTAAAAAAAGTAATAAAATCAGATTTTAAAATTTTCATAATCAAAATGTAAAAGCTTTCAACGAAATGACTCTGAATGTACTTTTCAAAATCTAATAGAATAACATAATAAAAAGCATTGTGGCATATTTTCACCCTCCAATATTTAATCCTTGAAAGCTCTCTGCTGTTCAATATTTTCTTGTAAAATATTATGAATGCCTGTAATTATAGCTGCAGTATATACTAAGAAAATTTAATTAAATCAACTGTATATCAATTTGTACATAGAAACTGCTAATAAAAGTACAAAGGAGTGCTTGAATCCTCTTTTTCAATTCCTACTATTAGCTCACAATCTCCCTATATATCTATATAAATTTTGTACAAATTTTCAAAAGTTAATAAAATGCCTTTTATTAATCCACTCAAGTTCAAGTAAATTTTTTAAAACTTTCAGTGGATGATATTTGATGCCAATAAGTTTTTTAAAAATATTAATTCATTAAATTTTTATTAAATAATTAAAAATTAACTTTCCACCAAAAGCTCTTCATTTTCCCGCCGCCAAATAAGTAATGAATTCAGTTTCTTTTTTCCCTACACCAATGAGGTTTGGCTTAACATGTTTTCGGACGATTATTTCAAACGATTCTGTTTATTTTCATAATGTTTGATGCAGTTAAAACTAAACATTGTTTATGAATCGATTTTTCCGATTCATTTTGAAGAACTTTCAAATTAAAATAATACAGAATATAGAAAATTAGAAATTTCTTATCTGTATTGCGTTACATCAACTGGTGTAGAAAATTCACGCGTTTTGTGTTGCCACATTTGGCTTTGAATCCTCTATCGGCGTTGGAAATTGAATGCTGGTATAATTTTTGATCAATTGTTTATAGTGATTGTAATTTTTAGGCCGGGATAGCTTGCTTAGTAGGGGGTTGGATTCGCATTCCTTGGGTTGCCAGTTGGAACCTACCAACTGACGACTCTCACTGTGTGGGGGGCGTTAAATCTGTAGTGGTCCCGAATTTCTTCATATGGAGAATAATACCATTGGGGGTACTGGATCTGAGATAATCGTTCACTGTTTCAAATCAAAATTACTATCTCTAGATGAATGAATGGAATACATGAATGCAGTCCCCAGCGTGAAAAAAGTTTGTAACGTATGTGTGCTAGAATTCAGACTTCTGCCCTCAGGTGTTCACCCTCAGAAACTATTGCACCCCTCTTTTCGTTGTAAAGCGTAACACTAGAACAGCAAAAAACAATTGTAATTATTTAATAAAAAGTAGTTAAAATAAAAAATTTCCTAATTACCTAAGTAGGAATTGATTTTAAAAAATTGTTTTTTTATATTATTTATTTTAAATCTCATTATTGAAGAAATACATTTATATCTTTTTGTTTTTGGACTGTGACAATTTGCGTTTAAAATATAGCTTATATTTATTTTAATTATATTGAAGAATTTTATTCTCGTTTGAAAGAATGTTGTTCAAAATGAGGCTCATGACTTTTTAGTTCTGGTTAGATGATGAGGACGACGCTTCAGCTGGAATCCTCTTTTCCAAGTTTCTTTTGTTAAAATAGAAGGATAAAGTTTGGTAGATGACGCCATGCACTAAATTTAATAAACATCAGAATCGAATGTTCAGTGATTCTTTTGGAAAATTGGATATTAAATTAAGATACTTTCGACTAGGAAACCCAACCTTTTATTTTCGGCCAACTTGTCTTTTATTTATTTTAAGATAAATGCAACTCGGGTGCTCAGTTGTACATACCCTCAGAAGCTACTGCACAAATCTTTCCGTTGTAAAGCGGAAATCTAGAACAACAAACAACATTAGTAAATATTAAATAAAAAGCAACTAAAATAACATTTATCTTAACTTCCTAAATTTTTCTTAATAACATTTGACTGAGTATGACGTGACTTACAATTGCAGCCAAAAGATCACATACAAAAAGGCGTTTCAAGGCGTCACATTTTTAAGTTTTCAGTTTACACCCAAGCAAAAATAAAAATAATTGATAACCCACTTCGAGACATATTTGATTCTAAAACTGCTATGTATTTAATTTTTTCACAATTTGTTTAATTAATTTAATTAAAATTTAATTAAGCAAAATATTGACATTCTTTTGCCATAACACAGGAAAATATCAAATTAGTATAATGATTTTTACATCGCTTTAAATTTTAAGATTCATGTCTACGTTTGGGAAAAAAATATTTATATCCTTTAAAAAGTTTTGCAAATTTTTGTATTAAAAATGATTGATAAAATTCTGATTGACAAAAAATTGAAGATTGCGAATTTTTTTAATTAAAAAAGGTTAAAAATCAAAAATATTTTAATTTAAAAATTTATCAAAGGATTTGTTTAAAATCTTTCAGGTAGACTAAAAAATATATTTTATTATTCCTAACCTAAAAATAATTGGATTACTATCCATTTTTTTAAAATTGGATTTTGAATAACAATTAACATTAAATTTCCTTTTTTTTTCACATTTTGGAGAATTATAAAATTATAGAATATTTCTATATAAACTAATTAATCATTCTTTATTCAGAAATTGAACAATATTTTAAAATTATTATACGTTGAACAAAAAATAAACATTTGAGTTCACAAAAATATATGGTATACAAAAAGATAAAATATATTTTTGAATTTTTCGTAAGAAAATTCGTTCAAATATTACAATTTGTGAAGATCGCGTTTAAATTTGTAAAATAGCGTTAAAACGTAAGTAAATGCAAACAGAAAAATCAATATAAAATTCCAAAAAAGGAATCTAGAAGTACAATTGAGACGCTTTTATAAAGAAAATTGTTCAAACAACATTAAATAAAAATACTTTTTTTTTACAAATAAAGTCGATTTTTTTACATAGTCACCTATTGTAAAACGTTTTTTTAAATGATAACCTTTAATTACAGCATAATTTTATTTAATTTTGAAACATTTAAAATAAATATTAATCTTAATTCATTGGAATGAAATTGAAACAAATTTTCTTGTTTTATTGGATATTTTAATGCTTATATTCCTTTCCGTGTCGAAAGTTGAAAAATGAAGATGCTGTTAATAATATGAAATTTTGTTTTCTGATTCTATTTAAATCATTTCATTAAAATTAAATTTTTAATTTTAATGAATTTAGAATAAATTTCAAGAATAAAAAATAATTTTTAGAATAATTTTCAATAATTTTCAAACTATTAAGAAGAAATTCATTTAAATTTTCTTCTTAATAGTGCATTAATAAAAATATATTTAAAAAAGATACTTATATAATTCTATTGATTAACAGTCTTTTATTACCACACGGTTTAAGCGAATCTATTAAAAATTATTTAATTCTTAGAGATAAGCTTACATTTTCATCTCTGGGAAAATGTTTCAAACACATACCGAATAATGACTGATGTTGATTTAGTGTATAAATAAACTACTGAAAAGATTGCTAAATTTAAATTTTATATAAAGGGATCCAGCTTCATTTGTCATATTTAGCATAATGTTCCTTATGCTCAAACGTTTTCCACTCTTCTTATTTTAAAATTATTATGTCATGTCACATCAATCCTTGAGAAAACCTACTGTATTTATTGGAAGATTTAATTCTCGGTGACCATAGAAATAATCTAAAATATCCTAAAATAGTGATAATCGAAGTTTCATAATTCGTTCAATTTAAAATTAACTATTACCTAATTTGAAACGGTTCATTTTCAATTCCTACTATTATTTCACACTCTCAATGTGTATATTTATATATTTTATTCAAATGTTCAATCGTTAATAAAATGCTTTTTACTCATCCACTCAAGTTCAAATACAATTTTTTGTAAACCTATTGTGGATGACACTTATTCATACAATTTTATTAATGAAATATATTCATTAATAAAATATATTTAATTTTTCATACTATAAATAGAGTTTTAGCCGTTACAAATGAAAGTCGTTACAGTTTAGCCATTGCAAATAAAAATGGAAATCGACAGACAGTAGCTCAATTGGTAAAATGCGAAGATTTTCAGCATGAAAGTGAAGAATGCGAGTTTAATTCTTGAGAAAATCTATCATATTTTGATAAGTAATTTACATTAATTATAATTATTAAATAATTGCAATTAATATAAATAATTTATCAAAAAATTATTGGATTTGATTGAATTATTTAATAAAAAGTAACTAAAAGGAAATATTCCTTAGTAGAAATCTCTTAGTAGAAGTAGGAATTGACATTCATATTTTATATTACTTTTTAATAATTAGAGTTAGTTCTTCCAAGACTCAGATAGATTATTTTGCTTTAAATTGTCTTTACGGCTTTTTCGTTTTTAATTGATAGTAATATCAGCATTTTTATGTCTATTTATTTATTTTTCTCGCAGATATCTTCGTTATGATTTGTCAGTGGATCCTCATCTTCGCCTTGGTGGCATTCCTAATCGGTGTCGTGAGTTGTCATCGCGACGATCACGACCGTGAGCTCATGGAGATGATCACGGCCGGTGTGTTGGCTCTTCTGCTCCAGAAGAAGAACTGATTCATTTCCTTTCATTCATAGAGCGGAAAAAAGTGTCAAATTTCATTCAATCATCTAATCTACGATTCATACTTCATTCATCACAACAAATATTGAAAGAAAAAATGTTTTTTTAATATTATTTTATTCAGATGTTATTTTCGATATTTCTCAATATTTCTCAGTGAATCGGTAGCATTTGTGAATGCCGAAAGAAAGTTATAGTTCACCCGTGGTCAGATAACGAGGACGGCACTTCAGCTGGTACCCCCAGGTTAGGCCAATAACAAAATACTATCTACTCATACTTTAGTAGGATAAATAGATATTACCTGAAATGTATAAAATAGAGATAATGAAACTATGCTAAAAATTGTTTTCTTTTTCTTTTGTAATAGTTCATTAATAATGAAAAATATCTATGTGTTCGATATTTTATGTTTATTCTGTGCCAAACATCTATTTTTGTACCATTACTCAATATCTTTACATTATATGCTGAAATAATTAATCACTTTCTTTAATAAAAAGTATATGTATTTTTATGTTTCGCTTTCTTTTCTTATTTCCTTAAAATTAATAATTCAAAAAAATGCTGAAACAATTATTACACTCAATTTTTTTTTCACAAAAATAGTAAGTTCAGACTTATTATTAGTATTATTAAAAAATATTCAACATTTGATTACTTCTTAAAACCTATTTTTTTATTTATTACGCTAGAAAAAAATTTTTGCTTTCAAATAAAAACTAAATCACATTTATATCAATTGCATATAATATATTTTTAATTTAAAACAATTTTAAATACCTCAGGATATTAATTCGAAAAAAATGTTGTCAATACCAAATTTTTTAAAAAATAATGGAGCAAACCTAATATCATATTAATAAATATAGTTTCATATTTAGAGTTTAAGTATAATACATAAAATATTATTTAATAACTATAGTAAATAAATAAAATTAAAAATTTAATTCCATAAATATAAATTCCATCTAGAATTTATATGCTGAATTTAGTTTGTATATTAGTATAAATTTCATCTTTCTACTTCTTTAGGTTTCATAGCATTTGTTCTCATTCAGATTTTACTGCTACATTTACTTTAAAGTGTAAAGTAAATAACATTATTTTTATTATTATTTTTAAGAATCTTCCTAATATGCTCAAGATTTTCTAACACAGCTTTCATCAGATAAACCAAAAGATAAAATGTATTTTTGTTGTAAGAACCTTTTATTTATTTATTTTCAAGATTTTATATGAGATTATTAATGCATTTTACAATACATTTAAGCAATTTTCTTTAAAAATTGCCATCAGTATATTAAATATTAGTATGCAAAATTACAATGAAGATTTGAATTGTAGAAAACATAAAGAAAGAAATCAATTTGATTTTTTTTCATATACTGCAAGGAGAAAAGCTGTCAAAGTTACTGCATTTCACTCCATCTATTGAAAACACTGAGTGCACCTAGCACACAGTGCTTTCTAGCACACAGGTAGTTACAGATTCGAAGTGTATGCAATAAAGAAAGAAATCAATGTTGTTGTTGTGGTTTTTTTGCATATACTGCATGGGAACAAGCTATCAAAGTTACTGCATTTCACTCCATCTATTGAAAACACTGAGTGCACCTAGCACACAGTGCTTTTTAGCACACAGGTAGTGCGTCTTCCTCGTGATCTGGGCGTCCCAGGTTCGAGTCCCGTTTAGGGCATGGTTGTTCTTCTGTGAGGTGTGTGAATGTGCCCCCATGCAAAATTAGCTGTGCGTGTGAATGTGATCAGTGTGTAGCTACGTCATACTCTTGGACATAGTTGGATCTTCTTCAAAATCAAGAAACACTCATTCGGCTTAAAATCGCTGACTGCCGTCTGCGCGCTTGTCTTCGGTAAGTGCCATTAGTAGCAACAACAACAACAAAACTCTGAGAAAACTTGCCTTGTTGCATTTTTAAAAGGTATCTATTAAATTGGAGACAGCAGATAAGAAACGGAACACACTTGGTTTCGATCAGTCTCCAGGTATACTGATAGCAGAGCTAAAAATGGAGATTCGCTGCTAAAGGCAGTACGGTTTATGTTTCAATAATATCAATTCAGAATGATTCAGCTTTTTTACGTCAGGGGAATTAAACACAAAGATAGATCCTAAATTATTATATCTCAATCTGCTAAATTCAATGAAGGTTGTTAATATTTCAGTTACCACGTGGTCATCTTAGGCGGAGTCAGCTACTAATCATGTAAACACCAAGTGGTCTCACTGTTGTTTGTATAATTTTTTCCAGAAGAAGTGTGATAGTGGGAGTATGATCTAGGTTTAATCCCGAGAAATTTTATGTGTAGTTGTCTTATCTTGCTACACTATGGCGTAATTATCTGACTTTTGCTATTGATGTTAGCCTGTAAACCACTTAAAAGTCAATCTGGGCCTTCAAGTAATTTCACCCAGGCAACAATCTTCTCTACCAAACAAATTGTGTAATCATGAAAAGCAATAATGTTTTACAAAGGATTTTATTAAATATGTGAATGAAAAAAATACATAGGAAATAATTTTGATTATCTTCAGAAAAACAAATCCTAAATAACTTTTTTTCACACAATTACTTAAAATCCTATTTCGTATTACTTTGGGGTTTTGGTTATAATAAAGCCAAGTACCTGAGTTATTCTTCTTAGAGAATCTAGTAATCAAAATGTATTATTATACTCTTTTTTACTGTCACCAATCATTATTTTTACAAGTTAACTGAAAAGTAATATGAAAAATTACGCGAACAGCACATTTTTTCGTCCCAATGTTTTGTGCAGCTATATTTTTTAGATAACCTAGTCACTTCATAAAATTGTTATTTCTTCTCCTGTAAAATCCTTCCAAAAATTGCCAATCATCATAATTGAAATTGTTGAAAGAGAAAATAGTTTACGGTATATAAAAAAATGGTATGGTATATGTATGTATAGGTATAAATGGTATTATAGCATATTATGATATAAGTATGTACAGGTATAAATGGTATTATAGCATATTAGGATATAAGTATGTATAGGTATAAATGGTATTATAGCATATTAGGATATAAGTATGTATAGGTATAAATGGTATTATAGCATATTACGATATAAGTATGTATAGGTATG
>JAOUZG010006261.1:2041532-2054307 GCA_026289955.1 Argiope argentata
TGTGTGTGTGTGTGTGTGTGTGTGTGTGTGTGTGTGTGTGTGTGTGATAGTATAGGGAACCATTAACAGGTATTCTGATCCACCCAGAAGATCACGGAAAATCTGAATGATCGGACGTCTCGCCATCATAAACAGGAACTAAGGTTGAGTAGAAAGAGCCATCACCCTATGTTCCGTCATCGGTAGGGGATAGCTGACCTGACACCATTTTTGTTTCCACTGGATATAGAAAACTTATAATACAGTGAAGAAATATTTAAAAACAATTTGAGCCTTTATACTGCATGATTAACACCATATATTGACGACAACTTCCAATTTGAAAGACAAGATTATACATCATATTTCATTTTTCTAAATCCTTGTATATAATCGCGTTTGTGTTCATGCATGTTTATAGTCTATCAAGCAGTCAAACTTTAGACCAATTTGATTCAAAAGGTGATGATATATTTAGATACTATACCGATGTACTTAAGAAGCATAAGCTTTCCCAATCGTCTTTTTCTTCTTCTTCTTGTTTCCCCCCTTATTAAAGGGAAATTAATGTCCTTTCATTTTCTTTTGGTGTTTCTAAAAGGTATTTTCTATTTCTTGTATGTCATAAAAATATTATGTCATACAATTTTCTTGTGTGTCTCCTTACATGATATAAAATTTTCCATTTTCTTGTTCACCCCTCATGCTCTTTAACTAAGAGTTTGATTTTGGCAGTACACTCTTTGTACGTCTCAAGGATGAAGTTTGAAAATATTTCATCAATATTTTTCCTTCTTTAAGACTTGCAAAAAATTTTAACAGGATTCATCGAAATTTAATAATATCTAAGCAATATTTTTTATTCTTTTTTTGGCAAGTGTTTTTCGAGAGAGTCTGTAAGCAAAGAAGAACTAATACTATTGTACTAAACTAAAATTAATAATATCTGTACAAAGAAAAACTAATACTATTGTACAACTAATGCCTAAACATTTATTGTGATCACAAACAATTTAATCGCATAATGTAACATCAGTGGAGGAGTGAGATTTAAAAAGATCATAACCTTTCCGATTTCCAAAGGATTTATATAATTTTAGAGAAAAAAAAAATTTTATCTTAATTGCAAAGCAAAATTGTTAGAGGATCAAATATTATGTATGCACTTGAGAGATCCCTTAAAAGATCCTTAATTTTGTTCACCTTCAGCGTATATATTGAACGTCCAATTATTAAAAACTAATTTTTTTAATAGCATGAAACTTTTGGGTCCCTAAAAATATAGTTACCCACTTTGTATGTTTTATTATTTGATCCTGCTTTCAAAACTATTTTTTTGTGCTAATGATTGTTGTTTTAACATTATGATTCTCAAAAAGTTTTATTTTCAGTGAACTTTCGGATTTTTTTTCAAAAAATTATAAAACATATATTTGATTTTTATTTTATTGTTGTCACTAATGTGTAAAATATGTATTTATTTATTAAATAAAGACTCTTTTACAGTTGATTTTTTTTTGCAAAGTACGCATTGTTTTTGAGATAAAAACACTAATTCCAAATTTTGTAACAAGATGGCGCTATAAGAGCTGTTGTAGTTTATAATCACCTGAAAATGCCTACACATGTTGTTTTAAAAAATAAAAAAGTTTTGACATTAAGGAGAAATAAGAGAGGTAATTTTAGCGATTTTTCTGCATATTTTCTTTGTTATTAAATTGCTTCCACTATGAATTTGTTTTCTTTATTTGCAGAAATACACTTTATTGTTTAGCAAACATTAAATTAGAAAAAAAAAATATTTATTCATAATATATTATCAATTTCTTTTTACTTCTAGATATCTTCTGGTTTGAGAAAATTTATTATATTTTTCTTTATCAGTAACGTATTTATAAGTATAAAAAAGTTTTTCGATACATCTAATTGTAGATATATCAAAACTCCATCAATAAAATTTCATTTAAAGTATTTTTATTTTTAAGTATTAATTAGTGTGAGAGTCTAATATTGACGATTGTGCTATTTCTGGAGACTGATACGTTCTGATCAATACCCAAGGAGATAGAAGTAAAGATGATGACAGCATTGAATATACATTAAGAGATAATCTTTCAGAAATGTTTCCGAGTATTGATAGCAAACTTTCCTTTCATTCATTGACTTGACCTTGTGAAAAAAGCATTTTATGTTTTGTACGGGGCCTGATTAAGGCAGGGGCATACGGACAGTTGCCACGGGCCCCTAATCGAATAGAAATTCTATTTAGCATTTCCTTTTTTAAGGAATGTTCTTCATTACTAAAGTAGTGAAGCAGGGGGGGGGGGGCAACTAAGCTAAGTTGGGACCTGTTTTTGTATAAATAACTAGAAAAAGTCTGAATAATATTCTAAAATTTCTTAATTTATTGATTACTTTTTATTTCTTTTTAAAGTTTTTTATACTTTATATTCATTTTCAAGGGTTGCATTTTAATTCGTAATTATCAATGTTAGCATTCTATTGAAAAATTTATTTTGAACTACTAATCGAATATTTCTGCAATATTATTTTAAATATTCGATATTATTTAGCACTTTTATTATTATTATTATTTCTAATAAGATTAATTGTATTGAAATATTTTGCTTCTATGAATGTAAGCAATCTATTGCTTTTACAACAATACTCTTCTATTCTTTTACTCTTCTATTACTTTCACAACAATAGATGGCAGCACAGATACTCACAAAAAATTGAACTGTTACCTTTATTATTGTCTCAAAAATTATTGTTAGTGTAAAATTGTATGCAATGCAGAGCTCTTTTTATACACAAAGAGACAAATCACATTACCCAAAACTCTCCAAATCGGATCATTATATAAATTCCCAGCAGCTAGAAAACAAACTTATTTAGATTTTTCAAAAAATTCAATTCGAACAAGACATTAATCACTAAACAATTAATCGCACAATTAACAAAGTTCTACACAAAGCAGTCGCAATGCATGAGGATATAAAAATAAAATGTATTTCCTCTCATATTATTGATGATTATAAATTTTCCTTAACAAAAATAGAAGGCCCTTCATCTCTTATAATCGAGCATCCTGATATTTCCCCCCTTCTTTACAAAAGGAAATCGAGCTTAAAATAGCATTTGGGCTATTATCAAATGTTTAGGTTCTTCAAATTTGTAATGCATGGTTTTTTGTTCTTCTTAGTTATATTAAAGTCCAGTTTTAAAGCAACTCCAGGGGTTTTTTGAAACGGACATTGTAATTTTAAATAGCGGTCAGATGCACTAGAGTTGTCATCCCTCTCTCCACACCACACCAGAGGGAGTATGTTTAGCCTGACAGATTTAACGTGCAATACAGCCCCATATTCCACGCTGGAATGGGATCAGGCACTTGAAACCCTGCGGATCACCAGCTGAGACTTTATTACCAGGCCATCACGGCCCTCGTAATGCATTGTTCTTAATTCTCTAAGATAATGGAATTTTCTTCTTAAAAGAGAAATAATCTTTGAATAATCAAGATAATTTGACGAAGAATATTCACTAGGTTGATGAGAAACCAAGAGTATAAAGTCATCTGGTATGAAAAATGACAGATACTGATTTAATTCTATTTAAAATCTATTCTTCTAAAAATTCTATACGCGATGATTTTAAAATCTTGATGTAAACATTAGGAGGACAAGCGAATTTAATTTATATGTATTACGATATAAAATTCGGGGTAAATCAATGCGCATGTACTTTTTTTTTCGGGGGGGGGGGAGGATTTTATTTCTAGTGGAAATTTTCTAGGCAGCTGCCATAGATGGATAGATTCAAAACGACCTTATGTCAATAATCTTTGAGTTTGACCAGCATATCAATATATCGGCATGGTTTGTAGGGCGTTGGATTCCCATCCTTGAGCTGTGAGTTGGTACCCACTAGCCGAAGACTCACCATGTGCGTGTATGGTTTCCGCTAATTAAATCTGTGGTGGTTACAAAGTCCTCCAGATTATAGTCGAGAATCATACCAACGAGGGTACTTTTGGGGGATTATAGTTCTCTGTTCCCTATCTAAGTTACGATCTGTGGATGAATGAATGAAGTCCGCCTTATAAAAACGGTTGTGACTTATGTAAATCTAAGTCTTATTTTTTGCCCTAGTTTCCGCTAATGGAAAACTAGCAATGCTCAATCGGCTTAAATCGCTGACAAGTCTGTCAGTGGTCTTGGAAATTGCCATAAGAATCAACACAATAGCACATCAGGATTTTAAAAAAAACAAGATATAAAGTTCTTTGGTATGATTATCATTTTTGGATTTCAGTTCGAATATATAAGTTAATAATTGTCATTTATATGAATTACTAAAAAATTCAATGCTGAAGGGCTTAAATTCGAAATATAATTTTTCTAATATTTTGTAGAATGACCCTTTTTCTCAATATTTCATTTATATTTGACCCAAGATTTCTGGTGCGCAATCGATGAATCCAGTTTTTTATGTTGCTACTAATATATTTCAAACTGTGTCAATTTATTAATTTTGATTCAACGGTTTTTCATTGCGATATTATGAACTAATTTCTTTCACTTCCCCAATATTATCCTTTTTTTAGAAGAAAATAATTTTCATTGATATTCATCAGCTCTCATTTCATGCAAATGATATTAAATATCCTTTTTAATAATATATCTAGAAATATATATGTTACGGTGATATTTTTGATTCATTAATAAGTGTCATATTGTTCTAGAGTTTTCGGTGATGGCATAAATTCATCAAGTAGTAAAACTGGTTCTGAAAATGAGAAATTTAATTAACTTGATTTTACTTTACCTTTCAAATGGTCAGAAGTTGATAATAGCGAGAAATTATAACTGATCCACCATTGATTTTTCGAACATCTTTTAATTCAAGTAATATTAATTTTCACTGATGGAATTTCACTTATAATTTGACAAATATCTCATATTAATTAGGAAGCCACTTTTATTTACATTTTAAATAATATCTATTTTTGTTTTTGTGATTTCTCTTTCATACTCATCAAGTTCATATCAGATTGCTGCATTTCATACTCCAAGAGTGAGTGGATCGACTTTATGCAACACATAATAAAGGTTGTGAAGGAAGTGCAGCAAAATTTTCATTTGAATTTATGGCAGAATTCCTCCTTTTGCCAATATAAACTATTCAAAGATTAGTATTAAGAAATAATAAGAGGTATTCAGGTGAAAATTTTCTGCCCCAAACAATCGAAATTTAGAACTCTTCCCTGTTCATCCTAAATGGCTGATTACTCTCAAAGTCAATGGAAAAATAGAATTACTCTTTTTCTTTTCATGCGAATTACTTTTTTTTTTTAATTCAGAGCAACTTTCAATATTTCTATTGTACTAATATCAACTAAAATTCTACCGGATAAACAGTATTTGTTCAAAAGTATACTTGATTTTACTGATTTTAAATCTCAAAATATTCAATCCAAATAGAAAACTGAATTGATGCCGCCATCTATTGGTGAGTTTTGGAAACTCATCATTGGATTGCAGGTTTACATTCGCTTCCCAAAAGCACGTCTGGCAGACGAAAATGATTAAGTTACGTTGAACCTGAGATGTAAGGAGGTCAGTTTGTGAGATTCCCGTGAAGAGGATAGCTTATTATCGAAATGAATTTAATGTCCTCTCATTCACTTCAGTGTAACAGCAGTTCAATAAACACAGCAGAGGTTGCTGTATCATTCGAATACAATAAGATCTGAAAACACCTAATCTTAAAAGTATAGGACAGCAAAAGGGTGAACAATAATTTTGTTTTAATGGAATCATCTTATTCGATGACATATCTAGATTAAACTTTAGAGGAATTTATACATTGTAAGTTCCGGTGTCACTCCCATGACCTAAATCAGAAGGATTTTTTTCTTACTTTTATTGATTTTAATTTAATCTTTATGCCGGCACGACTTATGTAGCAAGTATTATAACAAAGTGAAAGAAAAAATATTTCATTGTGAATCACACCTTATTAAAGGAAAATCCCCCCGGAGGGCACCTCGAAATCAGGATGCGAATCCTTCCTCATGGTGGTTGGACTCGTCAACCTTGAGGGCAGACAAATAGGTGGGGTATCTGGCTCTTTCCATCGACGACAGGACGTACTTCCTACGGAGAGGGTTGTACCATGGGCGGTGTTGGCCCTGAGGATTCAATTACAGTTCCCACCAGTGTTGCTATAGCGCCAGTCCAGTCATTCAGTATTATCTGTGTGTCTTCGGACGGGTCGGAGATATGACTATAGTAATATTCACATAAAAGATTAATATTAAAATGCACCATTAGGATTTTACAACAGCTTGAAGACCCGAATGAATTTGCAAACTTCATTTTTTGGATTAGGAAAATGTTCTGTTTTTGATATTTTGGATTATTATTGTTTAAAAACAAATTTCTGCATAAAATTCTTTATATTTGTATCATGATGACTACTGAAATACAATCAGAAAGGCATTTCCGCCAGTACTTCCTTGCTCGGGAATATATTCTTTTAATATAGTGACTGTCGTCGATATCTTCTATCCACTATTCAAAATTATGATTTCCATCTTGAAACGACCAGTGTTGCTTTGATTTGAGCGTTATTGTAACCGAACTAATCAAACGATATTTCTTTGAAGGACAAGCAAAACAAATCTGCAATATAGAAATAAGTAAAACCCGCCTTCGTCTCTCAAGTGGTGAAGACTCACGGGTAAGGAACTATCTGAGGGTAAAGTTTCTAATGAAGTAACTCAAAATACGGCAGTCAATCAATCAACCAATTTATTAATAAAAAATCAGAAACTTATCAAAAAAATTTAATATCCTGAAAAATTCCCTAAAACAAGTAAAATAAATAAGAAATATATAATTCACTTCCTACTTAAATCAACAAAGAAACATTTTATTTTAGTTACTTTTTATCAAATAATTACAATTAATATAAATATTAAAAAACCATTGATTTTCGCAAGAATTGAACTCGCATTCTTCATGTTCACGCGAAAATACTGCTGATTAAGTTTTCATTACAAACTACTAAAACTCTATCTAAAGTATTAAAAATTAATGAATTAATATCTGAAACAACTGTATTAACATCAATTGTCATCTACTACAAGTTTAAAAAACGTATTTGAACTTGAATGGACGAATACAAAGTACTTTATCAACGATTTAAAATTTGAAAAAATATATATAAATATATATAGGGAGAGTGTGAATTAATAGGAATTGGAAAAAAAAGCGAAGCGTGGAAATTTTTTCATAATTGACGAATGTGCAGTTAAATTAAGATCCCCTTGTAAAGCAACATTAGGACTCAGATGACAAAGATGACATCTATGCTGGAATCCCCGTCTCCATAGAACACAGTACCAGAGGAGGATATTTGGCCTTGGAGGAACCACGGCCTTTAAAAAGAAAAGAGCTAAATATTAAAGATTTGACAAAATATCCCTAATAGTAGATATATTGACTGGGATTTTCATGAATTCTTAGACTTCAAGAGGCATCCTATTTCTTGGGCATCTGAAACTACGTTATCGCCATAATGCCATAATGCACTAGCTTGATTAGAAAGTTGCGTCTATTTTCCTGAAATGTATACTGCTTTGATGTGTCATCACGTTTAGCTTCAAGCATTTCCAAAATTAAGACTAATGATGTATTAACATCAACCACCTGTTCACCTATCAGGTTAATTGTTAATCATGCCATTTAATTAAATCATGTCAACCGATCTTGATGAACAATATCGTATCACAACAGATGAAAATTTAACTTACACATACAATCCATTTTAAATTATACTTACATAATAAACAAAAAGAATTTTGATTACTTAATTATGCTTGTGTAGTGAGAAAATTAATTAAAGAATGAAATCTGGCCAAAAATTAAAGCTAAGAGAATATAAATTTTTTATTTTGAGATATCTTTCAGAGAATCGTGGAGATGGATAGCTATTGATGCTATATCTAAGAGTCAAAGGGATGAAAAAAATAGTTGAAGGTCAATAAATAGATGAAACTGAGAGATGTTTTTTTTTTTCTTTTTTTAAAATTGTTTTAAATATACAACTAAATTCTTACTTTGAGGATTCTTTTGGATAATAGAAATATCTTTATTTACTAATACTGACAAGTGAGCATTCTTTTGTACAAGCAGGAGATTTTTGAAGAAATAATTAATGCTTTTGTTGAAGTGGTTATTCAAGATAAATAATTTTAAAATATTGTTAACTTGAAAAAATATTTTTTAATGTAAAATTGTGAATAAATACATTTAGAAGAACTAAGTAAAAATAAAGAATTTCCTTATCCTTCGAATGATTATATTCTTTGAGATTAACTAACATTATTATAGGTAATGATTAAGGATCTTGAAATTATTATAATGATTGTATTATAATAATAAATGACAGTGATAAGTGACGGTTTCATTAATAAGTGAAGCTGAAAAACCAAGGAAAAATAAGAAATTTCCTTATCCTTTTAATTTTTATATTCCTTAAGATTAATTAACATTATTATAGGTCATGATTAAGCATCTTGAAATTATTATAATGATTGTATTATATTAATAAGTGACGGTTTTATTAATAAGTGACGCTGAAAAACCAAGGAAAAATAAGGAATTTCCTTATCCTTCTAATTTTTATATTCCTTAAGATTAACTAACATTATTATAGGAAATGATTAAGCATCTTGAAATTATTATGATTGTATTATGTATAATAAGTGACGGTGATGGGAGTTAAATCCTATCCAGCACTTATGACGAACCCTCAATGTGCAAAATTACACCATTCATTTCAAATCCCCTTGTGACGAAAACCACGCTTCATTAAAAAAATCAAATCCCCTTCACGACATTTCCATCATCACCAGAGCCGTTCAATAATTCATTTTTTCTCTTGTGCCTATTTATGGCCGTCTTAATGCCCGGTTCCATGACTCGCATTCATTGTTCCATTTCACTGAATACGGTAAGATTTGGTTAAAAATCTCAAAATAGCGGAGTGGCAACGACCTCGGATCGTATTCATCTCCTCAGTTTTCAAGGTCAGTCGGCTTCTGGGTTTACTTGAAACCGCAGCTGCTTTAGAAGAGGTGGATATGGATGAGATAATGAGAGCAAAATCAGCTTATAGATTTTATTAGAACCCCTCTTTCGTTCGCTTCAGTTCTTGTCTTGTGGACCGCGCAATTTGAGACACCCCCCACCCTCCATAATTCTTTTTATAATCGTCTGGCTGAAGATTAAATAGAAACTGTGATTCTGACGCATCATTTGTCATTTTTATGACGTTCTCTGTTTATTATCAGAGGCGGATTTAGACATTTCAGAGTCTGTTCTGGATATTCTTGTTTTACGGCTCATCAGTTACATTAAATAGGTTAATGATGTATTTTGCTCATTTTTACAATGTTAATTTTGAGTTTTAATTAACATTGTAAAAATGAGCATTTTTTTATCCTTTATTTAGATTGCCTAGCTTCAGAATTAGAGCATAATATTATAGAAAAAGATACTTGATAATGATTAAAAATTTTAATAATTCAGTAGATTGTATTTAAACGTATAAAAACATTGATAAAGTGTTAATATAATATAAAGTAATATTTTATAATTTGTATATTTGTTTTTATTTGTAATTAGGAAAGAAATTTTTGTTCAATTTTATTTTAATAAATCTAAATCAAATTAGTTTTAAATGATGTTATTGAAGAGTCGTCTATTCTAAAAATTTCCATTTCTAAAAAAATTTTACTTTGTAAATATTTACTTACCCCATTTATTTTTAGTTCCTGGGAAAATTCTCATAAAATAATCAACACCTGTCTTTAATTTTTTTATCTTACTTAAATATTTATAAATTAAATTAAATAAATAAATTTATAATGTAAAATTTTGAAATAAGTAAAAAAATATATCTTTTTTAGAGGTTGCACATCATGTAATTAATATCAGCACATCACAGTGAAAAAAAAATAGGCTTACAATTTCAATTTACAGCGATAATTGCTTGCCACAGTTATTGAAATTCAAGCCAATAAAGATCTAAATCATCAAATACAACATATTTTCCCGATTACTTTTTTAGTTTCTGTCTTAGAATTCCTTTACAATGCAAATCAAAATGTATCTTTTACAACTCTAATTTAAAAATAATAATTCACGATACGAAAATATAAATAAAAGCTTTATAATTTCTATTTTCAGTTCTTAATGTCACTATCCAAATTCTATTTCTTTGAATATTTTATATTTTCAATATATTTCTTTAGAAAATAGGAATACGCGAGATTTCTTATCTCACCGATTTAAGAAAATAAGTCAATTACGTGCATATGAGCTAATGGAGTTAGTTATATTAATATCCACTATAAAGCAAAACAGATAACTTGGAGAGATTTCTCGCAATTTTAAATACAATGAGGATGGTAGCTCAGCCGAAACTTTTCTCTCCAAACTTGGACATCACAAGGGGTAGGTCATTATAAGCACCACACATGCTTATACAGAGCTCTTTAATGGAATCGGTTCTGAAACCTGGTCCTACAACAGAGACCCGCCACCTGAGCCGGTTTGAACTAATGGAGTTTCTTAAATTCATTTTCTACCATGCAATATAATGCATTCCCATGGATTATATTACATGGGAGAAAATTTGCATTTCTTTACTTCATTTTCTACATTTCTTTTCTTTATTTGCATTTCTTTTCTTCATTTTTGCATGGAAAAACCTTAAATTGCAAGTTTAAAATTCTTCTTAAGAAATCAATAGTGAATATGCCAAAAACTTTACTATTCCGATTGTTTCGCAATGGAATTAGGCTTAATTAAG
Source organism: Argiope argentata (assembly GCA_026289955.1). Taxonomy (NCBI): domain Eukaryota; kingdom Metazoa; phylum Arthropoda; class Arachnida; order Araneae; family Araneidae; genus Argiope; species Argiope argentata. Next base: position 2,052,399 of record JAOUZG010006261.1, read on the forward strand.
CTTAGTGGTATATCGTGGATAATCAGCTATTCATATAAGTTTTTTTCCTCATAAGCAGCTGAGAGTCAAATTTTATACAAGCATACAACTATGGTATAAATATCCCATGAAAAATTTCATTTATCTAGTTTTTTGTTGTTGTTATTTTTCAATTATTTTGCTTGGAGACTCAATAATAGATGTCCCAAATAAAAGTTAAGTCTGGCATATTCACTACGAAATTTTATATGCATTTACAATTCTGCGTATCAACTACGTATCACATTCCAGATATCTAGATTGGTGTGCTTTTAAATTGGCATATTAAAACACATGAGCTAGAACACAGACAGATTTTCAATCGAAAGTCTTAAGTGAAACTTTGATAAAAGACTCCAAAATTTTAAGTGCAAATCCAAGATTGAATTTTATCTGTCTACGCCATTGCATTTTTGCGTTTTTATGTTCATAAACATACATATTCAAAAACTTCAAAATTATGTTTCAATTAGGATTCAGAGTGGATATAAAATATCACTCAATTTAGAATATCAATATAGAAGTGGAAGTGGAATATCAACGTGGATATAGAATAAAATCTGAAAGATGAAAACTGTTTTAACTATTCTAGGACGAGGAAATAAAAGGAAAATGTTTCAACCAGTATTGAGAAAAATAAAACAATTTTAAATTTCCTTTCTTGAAATAATGCTAAATCACTATTCTGGATATAAAAATGAAATTCAAAAGTTATAGGTAATATCTTTATTTACACAGAAATATATATTTATTACATCGAATGTCAAATTCGATTATCACATTGGGATTTGTTTGGAAATATAACAATATAAAGGTAAATTTAAAGAATATTCGAGCCTCTAGTCCGATGTATTATAGCATGCTTATACTTTAGGTCTCTTATTTTATTTTATTAAAAAACTCAGTAAATTATGTTTAAAACATCGGATGCATAGAAAAAATATATGAATTGGGGAAACGTTTGCTTATATAAATGCAACACATGAAATTAATGCTAATTTTACTACTATACATTAATCCCAGCTCCTATAGGTCTGTCTTTTTAAGCATTTTTGAATGATTTTTGTGTCACTCATATCCTAACTCACAGTCAATACCCTGCCTATAAAATACTTATTGCAAAGATGTCAGTTTTTAAATTTCATCGGATGTTAAAATATCTCCTTTGCATTTTTCTGATGACATTGAAATGAATTTCACTGCCAGAGTGATTGTGAGATGATGCTGTATTCGATGGAATCACTAAAAACTCCAGAATCCTCTTCTTTTAAAGTTGTTGTAGCAGGGAGGCTGCTGACAGCCGTTGCCAGAACCTTTCAGAGGGATGTAGGTGGTCCCCCCGTCTTCGGATGGAAGGCTAGAATAAAAATAGATGCTTGGTAAAAACGATAATTTTCAACGATGAATATGAATTATGCACAGATCTATTGAAAAACAAATTTCAGAAAACGAATGATTTAACTTAAATGTATCAACCTTTAATAACATTATCAAAATAATACTAGTAATTTAGATTAAAATCTGAAAAGACTTTAAAAAATTTTATTCGTCAAATGAGCATATTTTTTAAATTCTGATTATAAATATTTTAGGGAAAATATAATTGAAACTATTAGTTAACAATCATAAGTTGATAGGTTGTTTGTTCCAAGAGAAATAAAGATACGCTGCTGTTAGAACATGACACTCAACTACTGCAGTTTCTTGATGACACACTACTGCTGCAATGTGGTACATAATTACTGCTATTCTCAATGTTACACTAGTATTGTATGTGGTACATAATTGATGTTGTTATCGATGATACATTATTTTGTAAAGTGACACAGTACTGTTGTTCCCGATGACACATTATTATTGTAATGTATCTCCTAACTACTATTGTTCTCTG
>JAOUZG010006261.1:2054679-2081721 GCA_026289955.1 Argiope argentata
CTATTGTGATATGACAAACAATTACAATTACTGTTGTAATAGGTCACACAATTACTGTTGTAATATGACACACAATTACTGTTGTAATGTGACATCCCTATTGTGATATGACAAACAATTACATTTACTGTTGTAATAGGTCACACAATTACTGTTGTAATATGACAAACAATTACTGTTGTAATGTGATTACTACTATTGTTCTAGGTGATACACTATTATCGATAGTATTGTACTTTTTCTCTCAATACAGATGTAAACAACAGTATTGCATTATTTCTCTGAACACTGTTATAATCAACAGCATTGAAAGAAACAGGAACAAGAAAACAAACAGTGCTGAATATAAGATTTCTTAGAGAGCCGAATGCATCCAACTGCAAAAGCTTTTAGTCAAAAGGGCATCTAGGATGTTCATTCAAGTCCTTCTACTATACAGTAGCTTGAGACCTGTGATAACTAGTGATACACATTTTGTATCTAGATATAGAAAAATAAAAATGCATTACATGGTGAGATCGATTACAGTGCCAACCTGGAAGCAAGCCCTGGAAGTATCTTTCCTATCGCGAAACCGATACAAGACAAGGAGACACGTAAGTTACAAAATTTCTGAGCATATTTGTTTTAGTACTACATGACATAAGCGTAATAATACTAAGAACCAAACACGTATTTATTTATTATCGATTTCTAACACTCTTACGCTAGAAAAACATTAGAAATAAAACAGAACGATAACTTATCAGCTTTTTAAATATGCTTCTCCATTGGGAAGACATTTACCGTTAAAGAATGATGTTATTTCTCTTGTTTGCGCAAGTTATTACGTCACAGGATTAGAAAATCTTGGCAGAACAATTGTACGTACTTTAAGTGTTTTGTTCTTAAAATCTTTGAGCTCTGGTTGTCTTTGCATACTAAGTCGAATCCGTAAAAAAAAATTTTAGCTGAACATTTTTTTCCATATTTTGTATTTTTTCCAACGAAAACTACAAACTCCCTAGTCTACCAGAAGACGATGTAATCGATATCACATTGTAGTTCATCATCATGTTTCTATTCATAAGAGCCACATGTATGGCTGTAGCTATCACCATTTAAAAATTAATATCAGTTAGAAGAACATATGTTCTACAGCACGACTTTTTGAACAATTTTAACTCATTCATCATATACATAGAAATATGTTTGCTTTAAGTAAGATATGATTAATTAATTATATAATTTATTAATCATATATAATTTATAAAATTATTAATCATATACAATTTAAGATATGATTGCTTCACTACTTATCATTTTTTTATCTACTTCGCATTGGAATGGAAAGAAAAACTGAGATAAGATTAATTGTAATGGTTTTCTCAAATCTCTCATTCTCATTTCATTTTTTAATGAAAATCTCATTTTTTTAATGTGATTTATCTTTTTTCCTTCTGTTTTACCATTTTTCAAACTGTCCTTCCAGTTGATTGAGTTGTTAATTTGATCTATTTATCTAGGTAATTGGCTTTTTTATTCTTTATTACAGCACAGTAAGTGGGTCTAATTATCTGACCAATTCTTCAAGATTATTCAATTTTAAGACTTATTTGACCGAATTATCTGGCTTATTCACTCGAATTATTTATTTTTATATGAGAGTAATTTGAATGGATTATTTGTCTGCTTCATCCGAAATAAATATTCTAAATTATAGTTTGTCAAATTTCTTATCAAATGAAACGATGATTTTTTGTCAGCCCTTTTTCTAAAATTCCTAGTCAATAAATTATAAGCTGAATTTGTAGAAATGCAGCAAATACATACAACAATATATTTACTCCTCAATAGCCTGATTTAGCCAATGAATACATTACATTCAAACTTTTCGTTCTAGGCTATTTAAAAACATATTCAGTCTGGACAAAAATAGTAGTCTTAACTTCAAATATAGTAACAAACTATTTTTCTTTCTCAAGGCAAACCTAGAAGAATAAAACACTGGAAAAAAGTTGATAATGGCAATGAAAATATTGTTTACCAAATTGATTAATAGTTTTATGAAAAAGTCCTGGCTAATTTACATTATCTTTCAAATCTTAAAAATTCTAGCAGAATAGCTATTACCGACGATAGCTCAATCTGTCAAATATATAGTGGGATATATTGTTTAAGAAATATTATTAATATATTCAAATACACAATATGTTAGAAGAGATTTCTTATGATTATCAATGTTGCAGGAAAGATACTTTTTATAATACGATTTCCAAAGGATTTATTTTTTTATTAAAAACAAAACTTATTAAATTATAGAAGTTAAAAGATTTTAGATTTTATTTTTCAGTTTTTAATACATGATTCCTTTTTGTAATGTCTTGAAGTGAATTAATCAAATTCACCATTATTTGACTCCAGAATTTTAGAATACAGATTCAATAATCGATTAACTGATAATTATGTTCCGAAAATTCTGAAGAAAAGTGTATTTTCCTTGAGAACAAACAAATGTATAAAATTCAAAAATTCTAATTTATAGGAGGTGAATAAAAAATTGATACTAAAATAATATCATTTTTAAACATGAAAACAAACAGATTGAAAAAATGAGTGGTAAAAAGAATTTTCATGGGTATTTTTTTATCAGCATAATAAAAAATAAAAATGTATTTTATTTTATTTATTTTCTAATTTTCTGTCTTTTATCTATAAAACCTTATTATAAACATAGCGATTTTTAAATCTGCTGTGTTTTAATATTCACCACCAAGTAGAATCATAAATCAATATTTAATTCAATCAATCGACTACCTGATAATCAACTTCTGAAAATATTAAACTACAATATACTCTTTAAGAATAAATGAGTATACAAATTCTGAAAAATCAAATCCATGAGTAAGTGAAAAAAAATTTAAAAAATTCCCTTTTGACAAACATAAAAGATTTCATATTAAAATTAGAAGAAAAACTCACGCGATAATTGTGTTTCCTCCTACTTTGATGGGTATGGGAATGGGAATGGGTAAAGGTAGGTAACTGTTTCTCTGCAAAGAGTTGGCGAGAAGAGCTGCAGCCATGATCTTGTGCATGTGGTAGCAGCTGGCGATTTGTACGAACAACAACAAAGCAATAGCCGCCAGCCATCGCCAATTTTTCATTTGACCCATCGATACTAACTCAGATAATATCTAGAAAAAAAATAGATTGTATAAAAAATTTTAAAAAATAAACACAAATATCTGTTGTTTATAAGCTGAAATAGTTCTAAAATATCAATAAGAGATATATATTTCAATGCGAATTTAATGCTTTTATTATTCATATACATATGCAGTTTCTAATTAATATATGCTCTCAAAATAACTTCCTAATCACTCAAACTTTAGATTTACTGTTAAATAATACAAGTTCCTTCGGAGCTAAAACATTGTATCGACAAATTCTTTTCTGAGACTATATACGCCGCAAAAACTTTCTAGTTCTATCTCTTTCAGGTTTTATGCCTTCCTGCTTGGCTCTCTATGCTGCACTGTTCATAATTTTAATACATAAATTTTGACAATAGATAAATATTAGATTATTCCTTAAGAAAATTCTAATTAAAACCGCTGAAGAACTCCATGACTATTTTTTAATTATATATTTTCTTAATATTCTTAATTAAAAATATTCGTTTCAGATCCTTACGCAAAAATTTGATGAATAAATTGATACAAATTCTATTATTGTTCAATTTTATTTCGGCTTCATATTTACAACAAAGAAAAATAAAATTTTGTCTTATTTATCAATAAACATTCCCATTATTTCGTGAAATGTTCCGAATTCTGTACACGCGTATTTTCGAGGGAATTAATTACATTTATATTTTCATAGCTTGAATCATCTATTCTTGCTTCAGCTCATTTCAAGGACAAAGGGATGTACTTAAATTATTCAACTCTGAAGATGCGTACGCATATTTGGATAACCTCCACTATTAAAATAAAGAATTTGTAGAAGATTTCATGATTGTCGATAGTCATTCTTGCCCGAAAAAAAACTTTTTTTGAAAACAATCTTCTAATGCAAGTCTTTCAATCTTTGCTCTAGTGTTTCAAAAGACGTCAATAACCTATTTTTTAATTCCCTTCTATTAACTCACACTCTCTTTATATTTATATGTCTTGTTCAAATTTTTCAATCGTTAATAACATACTCGTACTTTTTATTCATCCGCTCAAGTTCAAATATATTTTTTTGGAACTTGCAGTGGCTGATATTTGACATCAATACAGTTTTTTTAAATATTAATTCATTCGCTAAATTTAATCGATTTTTAAAACTTTGAATTAAGTTTTAGTTATTTGTAATGAATACTGAAATCAACAGACAGTAGCTAATTCGGCAAAATGCGAAGATTTCAGTATTTTTCGCGTGAAGGTGAAGACTGCGATTTCAGTTCTTGCATAAATCAATAATTTTTTTATAAATTATTTATACTAATTGTAATTGTTTAATAAAAAGTAAATAAAATAAAGTTTTTCTTCGTTAACCTAAGTAGGAATTGACTTTAAAATTTTTTATAGAACTTGTTAAGCATTTTCAAGATTTTTATTCATGTATTAAGTATACAAACAGAAAATATTCTTATTCCATATCGAACTTTTGATAAGATTCATCGGTTTCCCAGTCTCAAAAAAGAATATTTTTCGAATTCTGTTTCTGTAACTGTGAACACAACTGATCGAAAACGCAAAGATATAATTTGGCATTTAGCATCTACTCCAAAATTATGAGTACTTGAAACAGCAAGAAATTGCATTGTATTTAAATAAAATCGGTTAAAAGGAAGCTTTTTGTCAATCTGTCAGCAGGCATGGGAATTTTAAAACTCTATCTATTTAGCCAAACTGATTAAATTAGATATATTTTTTTATCTTCAAACTTACATATAAGTAGCCAATCTTAGATTAATTTTGTCTGCTGATTCATTCTCTGCTTATATTCGTAATTCTGTGCAAAACGAAGCTAAATTAATGAAATTTTATCAGTATTCCTGACTTGAAAATTTCAGCTCCTTACAAAATATTTATTTTATCGTTAACAGGAGATTCATAATGCATTCATTGCGTAGTTTTAATTATATTTATACCACTGAAATTTTATAAAGGGTTTAGGTTTTTTTTTTCATTCTTTGAGAAAAAGGACTTAAAAATATATTTTCAAAACTAAGGTTTACTCAGCAATATTTATAAGAGAGGAAACAATTTTTAACTAAGAATATCTTTTAGAAATCAAATCCACGTTTAAATAAAAACTGCATAGATTCAATTTTATATAATAAATGATTAAGTAAATAAATAAATTGGCATTATTTGCAATGTAATAAAATTAAAGAAACAATGCAATATAATAAAATTAGTTAAACATGCTGAAACTAGTTATAAAACATGTACTTGAAATATATACTATATATACTTGAAGAAAGTTATAAAAAATCAAAGTCTTTATAAATAAGTAAAAAAAACAAATCAAATCGCTTCTAAATAATAAAAAATCAAAATATTTCTATATAAAAAATTATTTCTAAATAAAAAAACATTATTATTTCTAAATAATAATAAAAAAAACTTTGAACTGCCATAAATAGGTGAAAAATTAGTCTCCATATGACTATAGAATTATTTTCAAAAGAAGTTTAAAAAATATTACTGAGTTATTTATTTTAAATGAACTGCAATAGAAAATAAAATGGCATATCATCGTCTTTTGAATATTAAAGAAATTAACATTGTTTGCGGTTGAGAAAATTAAAATTTATTTTTGATCTCTAAATACCCAAGCTCTTTTGTTTTCATTTTTCATTCACCTTGGGATGATTTTTAAATTTTAATTAAGTTAAATTAAGCAATATTTGGAGAATTTCTGATAATACTCAAAAAATAAAACATAAAAATCAATTTTATTTTGTCTTAAAATTTTCAATGATATTAGTTTAGTTGCTGTAAAATATTTTGCCTGGATTTAATAAATTTTTAAAGAGATTTTCAATCCTATGTATTATAATATTTTCATCGCTGCTACTAATATTTCATTCCAATTTTTTTATACAGTTGATGTTCAAGATATGAAGATTCATTTTATTTTGCTGTACTGAATAGTTTTCTGTATAAATAATGCTCTTAATAAAATTATTGAAAAATGTATTGATTGTGTCTAATGTTTAGCTTTAAAAATAAAACAATGGTTATTTTTTATTGTTTCGCTCGTATTTAAACACTTTTATTTTATTATTCTCTTTACAGAAAGAGGGGAATTTTTGATAAATAGTTGTTCAATATATTGCTTAAACCATGAAATATATTTTGTAGTACATAAAAAATCAAAACTGAATTATTCTTTTTTCTACTTTATATCTTTTATGAAATTTCTTTGAAAAGAAACATATCATATATTAGTTGAAGTTTAACCAATATCTTTCAGACTTCACAAATTAAGAGAACCAAAGTCCATAAGTGAATAAGGCTCTTTAAAAAATAGCAATTTTTAAATAATACAAGTTCTCAAAGTCACCAAAGTTTAAAAATATTTTACTGAGAAATAATTAAAACAAAATAAATACAAAAATTTAAATACGTTAATAAAGATTTAAAAAAAGAAAAAGAAAAATTTAGTACAAATTTTGAGCAAACAATAAATCCTTATACCAACTGATCACCAAAGACGATTAATATTAGTTCAAATCAGTGCATTAGAAACCAGAGTTTTGAATGTTCATTATATTTCTAATAAGTATTGATATTTTTGAGGCCTCAGTTCTTTTGAAAATTGATCAGAGAGCCACAAATTCTTACCTGCAATGGAGCAAATGCTGTCCATGTCCAACACTCATCATTCCGCGTAGCCTCCTTTTATGCTCCACGGCAGCGGCAGACCGGAACGCCGGCATTCGACCACAATCTCTCCCTGAAGGAAAAAAATCTCTCTTTAACCACCAATCTCCCAAAATTAACCTTGTTAGGATGCTCTCGTGTGAACGTCAATCGATTGGACTAAAAGGAAAATCGAAACTCCGTCCGTTCAGCGGCGTTCACTTCGATTGATTAGGCTGGGAAATATCAGAGTATTAAAAATTCATTTTAAGAAATTCAGATTTTTTTTTCTTTAAATACCCTTTATACAAACTGCAAATATTATAATAACAAAAAATTAATATAATCGTTTGATTTTAATAATTTTTTGTGTTCTTAATCTCTTTGAATCAGAGAATAAAAACATTTTTTGGTATTGTGCAAAATGATATTTCAAAATTACCACGAGATAAAAAAAAAAGGAAATTGAATATTTAACTATATTGCCAAAATTGAAAATTCATATCAAATTTGGATAAAATCCTTCTAAGTAAAGTATAAATGAAGCTTTATATATTTATAACTTTTAAATTCGTATTAAACTGTAGCTCACACTTATTCTAGATAGCCAAAAATAGACCAATAAATATAAATTTTAAAGACAAATTCTAAAAATTTTATTTGGTGCTTGAAAAGGATACTTACCTAACGTATTCCCAAGACAGAAAGTCTCATAGAGGTCTTCCCATAACTACGTGATGCTTATATGAGAGATTTTTATGCATTTATGAAATCTGGTCAAACTTATTTCTTGTAAAAACAAAAAAAAATGATGATAGAAAACAAATAATAAATGAATAGAAAAAGGAAATCTACTATCGCAAATTTCGAGTTATCATGTGAGAACATTTTTATTTTTAAGTCATTAACCGTTTTAAAACCGGTTTGAAACAATAATAACATAAATATCTATCAAAATTGAAGAAATAAGAAATAATATAATTTTTCTGCATAATATATTTGTACATTGATAGGCATAATTGTCTATGATGTAGGCTCGATGTAATTTGATTATGGAGTTTTGAAATTTATTGTAGAAAGTTTTTTTTATGATATTTTACAGGTACAGCCCCTAATGTCATTTCTAATTATTCTAAGGGTCAAATTTGAGTAATCCTACAGAAAAAATAATTGTTCTAGAGATATTAATGAATTGTGAGACACTTTTTTAAACTAATCCTTTTTTACAAAAAAATTTGAAAATTGAAAAATCAAATCTCCGCCTCTTATTTTCCCATTGGTGTACTTTAGCGTCCTGTCACCCAATAGCTCGTCAGATAAATCCTCATTGGTCTACAGTCGACCATGAGAATGTCCATTAATTATTCATCCTCATAACTGACCCTTCACAATGGAAAAATAAAGATTTACATCCGAAGGATTTGGACTCTTCCCATTTGAACATATGATTTATTGCATTGCAACGACGAAAAAAGCATGTGTGGTTCTTTATCTTGTCGCGATTGAAGGTCACGATACGAACCTGCAACTTTAAAGTCGGAAGCTGAGTAACATGACCACTACGCCAAAAGTCGACTTCGGTATCGTATATGAAATCTGGCTTATAAGGCTAGCGCCACAGTATTTCTCCACCTGTGAGTCGGACGGGAGACGAGAGATTTTGAAAGCACCAAGCGTATGGTGAGCATGTGAGTTCCTTGGTGCGTCGAGTGAGCGATGGCTTTGGTGCGTCGTGTCAGTGACGGTTTTGTATCTGGTTGCTGAATCGACGCACCAACGAACTCGCACGCTCGTCATAGGCTTGGAGCAATCAAAATCTCTCGTCTCCCGTCCGACTCTCAGGTGGAGGAATACTGTGGCGCTAGCCTTATAAGCCAGATAACATATACGATACTGTAGTCGACTTTTGGTGTAGTCACTATGTTGCTCGGCTACCGGCCCTAGCGTCGCAGGTTCGTACCGCGGCCTTCAATTGCGACAATCTTGACACAACGAATGACCAGATGAGCTTACTAGGAGAGAGAATCCCAGATCCGATAGAATCGAGGCAAAATAACAATGTGGCGATGTTACATAGTTGACAACACAGCTGGCCGGAAATGCCAATTATCAAGTTTAGGAATCAGGGAACGTTAAAGGGGTCAACCGGTGTCTCAGGGAACAGAGGTGAATATTTACATCATAAAGCGTGTATGAAAAAGTTAAGTTGTATTCATGTTCGGTTTAGAAGGCGGGACTTTATGATGATAGATATCATATTTTTAAGCCATAGTTTGAAGACGGGATAGTCGCTGGGAGAGTGTCCCTTCTCCAAACTTCTGTCCACATCAGGGAGAGTTCGTTTTGGTTATACCACAAACTAATTTAAGGTTTTGGTCCCAAAGTTGAGATTTTACTACTTTATTTCACAGTTAATATGGTCTGAAAGTGTTGCAAAATAAAAACGTTTTTGAAAAATTCTTTATTATAGAAAATTTTGGACTGAAATAAGGCAGTATAATTGAAAAGAAATTTTTCAATTTAATTCATTTTTTGAAATGATAAAAAAAAACAGTAGAATTGATCTCAGAAAACTTTTCTCCATACTCTTTAATAAACTTGTCATGTTAGAGCAGGTTTTGCATGACACAATAGTTACGAAATATTAACTTTCGGCTGGAATTTGGCATTTTTACTGAATCATATCATATCGTGTCATTCTTGGCTAGTATTCTGGCGATTAATCCTTGGCGAGCATCAATTGTATACAAAAATTGAATACTTCTGTTTTAGATGCGTTTTTCAACCAATTAAGACAAAGAGTTGACACAAGACTGCATTTGTATAACTTAATCCAGCCAAATTTCCTTTATTTAAGTCATTTAGTTTTATAATCATCGCGTTTTCGTGTTTCTGAAATTATATAATACCATTCAATAAATTTTTTTGTTGGATTTGACTCAAAAGTTTACAAGCGTCTACAGTAGAGATGTGGAATATGTGCATCGAATCTTTTTTATCTGAACTCTTTTCATTTTGTATCTATAATTTTAACTTATATTCGAACAACTAGATAGATAGACAGAATAGATTTCATACAAAATGTAATAAAAATCCTCGAATTTCGTGTATAGCATTTTAACCGTCTAGCTGAAAGTGCTTATGAGTTATTTTTATGAGTTATTTAGACGGACATTTTCCAAAAAAAATGTTCTCTGGACTCAAAGACGTCTAAGATGTGAAGATTCGTCAACAATTCAAGTTGGGTTTTTTTAGTGTGTGTGTGTGTGTGTGTGTGTGTGTGTGTGTGTGTGTGTGTGTGTATGTGTGTGTGTGTGTGTGTGTGTGTGTGTGTGTGTGTGTGTGTGTGTGTGTGTGTGTGTGTGTGTGTGTGTGTGTGTTTACTATACTTTCTCTATATTATTTTATACAAGAAAGCAAAAAAAAGGTTTTGTGTAGTAATAGGCATCATGTTATTGAAGAAAATTATCAAAATCAATTAACTGTTAAATAAATAAAAAGTAATGAAAAAATTTCCATCCCTTCCTTTGCTATTAAAATATAAATAACAACAGACTAAATTTTGTAATTCAAAGTCCATAGGCATACCTCGAGGTACGTTTTGGGCAACTTTAATCCTGCATTTCACATTGCGCAATTTGCATGTAACAATCTAACTTATAAATATTAATATTCTACAAGAAGTGTGTATTTTGAAAATGAATTCTTAGCATGCTCAGAAATAGAAATTTCACTCGCTAATCAATCAGAATTGAAAAGGATTTGTCCCATCACGGATGTGACAAATCCTTTCATTATCTTCACTGATCTCTGCATACATAACTTTTCCCATCTCTTTCGGTAAAACTGGGGCAACGTTTTTTGTGCTAATAGGATGGATTATTTGCATATGATGAGCCGTATCATGTAATCCCGTTGGTTAGAGTTACTTTCGCGTAACTTTCTTTTGGGGTAGAGAACTCAATCCTGAATGAACTAATCGCTTTAAAGAGCGCAAAAAATCGATTTCAATGATACGTTGCAACTTCATCGCTTGTTGCTTTTTAGCATGAGCATCACTTTGCGTTGGAACTGAAGCGAGACGCAATTGTAAACAGAAAAGTCTACAAATAACCTATCTGTTCCAAGAAGGAATTATAAAGAATTTTCATTTTGAAAAAAATTACTCTTACCATTCATAGAAAAAAAGAGAGAAAGAAAATCATACAACCTTTCATCCAAACTTCATATTATAGGATTGATTTGGGTTTTTCTTTCTTCAAGATTCACTTTTAATCATTTATTATCAATCAAGTGAAAAAAATGCATTTAATGTCGTCGGATCATAAACAGGTATAAATCTAGTAACTAGAACATTGAAAAATATTTGAATAAAATATATTTAAACATCATTTGAAATTTTTATTAAAATTAGAGGAAATTGTAAGGAAATAAAGCTGACGTGATTAAAAAGTTAAACATTTTCATTTTTTTTAAATGTTAAGTTTTTTTTAATTTTAAAATAGTGTAAAAATGATTTTTGAAGTAACACGTTCATGAATCATTAAGAAAAAAATTATAATTCTTTTTTAATCCCTCCAGGTAGTAGAAGTAAAGGAAAGCAAACCTTCTTTTAAAATATCTTAAAAAGAAAAACCCAACTCCAAATTCTCAAAAAGATAAAATTTTAGCATTAGCTAAAATCAGAGAAAATTTCTTTATAATTTTAACTTTTTTCAGTAGAAAGTAAGAATAAAAACTTGGCATTGAAAAAAAAATTGAAATTCTTAAAACAGTTTAAAAAATATTTACTAATGTATTATTTAACTCTATGTATTTTTTATTAATGTCATGTGTATAAAAATTATTTTTAAAGATGAATTCTTTTGCCTGAACACTAATTCCAGATGCAATTTCTCTCTGTACATTGATATATTCAATTGACTATGAGAAAAATATTACATTTTTATCATTAACAATCAGACTAAATTTGTCAAATTCTGAAAATCAGACTTATTGATGAAATTGGTCACAGCGAAAATTTGTCTAAATGAAAATTGCAACCTTTCAATATAAATGGCATATTTGCATCAACTTTTGAAGCATTTTTTGATTTTTTCCTTTTTGACAATATTTTAGATTTCTACTGCTATGTGTAATTAGTTGATATTTCAACATGTTCTATTTTCTTATTTTTGGGGGCCATTTTTGAGTAACTCAAGATATGCTATTATTTTTTTCATTATTAAAAACCTCTCTTTTTTTTACCTTTCTGAAAATTTACTATTGTTTGGTTTGGTAAATTGATAGAAAAAGATTCAACACTGTGGCTTTGAGTATGCAGAGGCAATTCCATCAGGAACTAAACGCTTTTCATCCCCTACAAATATAAGCAATACATATAATCTTAAATTTTAACTTCGATTGCTTGTTATTATACTCCGGTGTTGTCACTGCTTGAAATTTCTTTTTTATGGCCTTTGAGATGTAACTGTAAATATATGAATACTCACAAATTAAAAGCTGCATTCTACGTTGACATACCACACAAAGATTTAATCAACGTAACATGTAGGAGCAGTCAGTGAATGATCAATAATAATTGATCTTCTGTCTTTTTTTTTTGCCACGATAAGTATCAGTCTATGTTCGATCGTTGAGACTGCGATAAAACTAAGCTCTTTTGCAGTCATATCCGTCCGATCTAGAAATGATTTTGGAAAATTTTTAGTGAAAATCTATGTTTCAGTGCTCCATCATGCGTATTTGTCTATATATGGGCCATGTTTCCTATGTTTGATAATTTTGTACCATAATTCGAGATTATCGTCCTTTTTTATTTTTTCTGCAAAAAAAATACATATCAACTTATTCTAGAATCAGTAGCTTGATGCTTAATATTACCAACAGACGCAAAAGAGACAAACTACTTTCAAATTCTATTGTACAGACAGACATATGCTCGCGCAATTCCGAATACTATTCCTAACTGTCTTAATAAAGCTAAGCACTTTTCATAGAATAAAATACACACTAAAGCAGATAGACCAATGACAGTTATACCAAGTGAACATTCTAAAAAACTCTTCGGATTTTAGAATAATTTAGATTGCATGTTACTGTGATTTAAAAAAAATGACCAACCACGAATTATCGCCTTAATATCACTATAAAGCTGCTGAATAGACAGAGATCTGCCTTCAAAAAAGAACGACAAGATTATTGCTGTAGCAAATGTAAGAATGTCTGGGGGGGTTGTGGGAGCTTTCTAGTACTAATAGTCTTTTTATTTGCTTTGATTCACGATAAACTGTTTGCTTCGACTTTTAAGTGCTAAGTTATCAAATAATGCCGCAAATACAAACACAAAAAAGGCAATGCATTTTTACAGGTTTAATATCAGAGCCGGGATAACCTAGTAAGGAGTTAGATTCACAGCCCTTAGGCTGCGAGTGCAAACCCGCCAACCAAAGACTTTCCGTGTGTGCGGTGGCTGGCGTACAATGAATCCGTCTTGTTCACTAAGTCCTCCGTGTAGAAAGTAATACCTCTGGGGTTACTGGTTCAGAAATGATCATTTTCTGTTCCAGAAATAAATAAAAAATGAATAAATGAATGCATGAAATGCATGAAGTCCACCCCGTAAAAGGGTTTGTGACGTGTGTGTTTTTAAGTCGTACTCTTGGCCCTAGTTGACCCTACTAAAAAACAAGAGACGCTCATTCGGCTTAAAACACTGTCAGGTCTGACTGAAAGCTTGTAACGTGCCATAAGTTAACAACAACAAGTTTAAAATCAAACCTGTAACCATATTATGCACTGGTACTGACTCTTTTACTTTGAATAACCTTTGTTGATAATTATAAAAGTATCCGAGATCATAATGAGAGAAAAGCATCTGAAAAAAGCCTAGAATTACTGAATTGTAAATATGTTGAATACTGCATTGTAAATATGCTGGCGCCCATATTTTTAAGCAACATAATTTTAAGTTTACATAAGCAATATTATAAAATTAAGAAAATAATTAAAAAATAATTCAGGTTAAAAGGACGCTAATAAATGTTCAAATAAAAAATTATGTCTTTTTGGAGATATTTAAAATATTTTTCTGTATTTTCCTGAAAAACATTTTGAACGATTGATGCTATGTTCTATGTATTAAAATGAATATCATGAACAGTAGCATAGAAATCTATCCAATACTGGAAAAGAAGGCATTAGAATTCAAGAAAAATACACCCCTTGAGAAAAAAAATTAGTTAATTCAGATTCATGCAGATTTGTAAAGATATAACTTTTTTCTCTAATAAGGAATTATTGTTAATACTTATTTTTATTACACATGTTTTTTAACTTCATATATTTCCTATTTACTAAGCCAAAATTTTATAATCTATTTTTATTGGTTTTTTAAAAAAGCTTGCATTTTGAAATTTAGTTCAGTGTCATCGCATTGATTTAATATGCATCATTAATAATAAAAAATAACTGATATTTTCAAATTCAATTATAAGTAAATATTTTATTTAATAAAATTCTGATTTCCTAATAATGTCGCAAGCTGATAGAAAATTTGAGAATAACCGATTCTAATATTCCATACTGTTTATGAAGTAAATTATAATTTAAAGATTTGAGTATATGAGATAATAACATAACTTACACAAGTTAAATTTTAAAATTTACTTTTAATACACTAATTAAAGTATGTTTTAATGATAAGTTTTTATAAATTTAATTATCAAAGAAATTATCAAAACTAATTTAATTTATGTGATTGCACATACTAGGGTTCCTCAAACTTTTAAATATTGCGACTTTTTAGAACCAAAATCTTTATCCAATCATCTTTTTACTGGTGATTCATTTTGTGAAGAAAAGCACGTGATTTTTCATGTGATTTTCAGTTTTTAATTCAAAACAATATACAGTTTTTTCCTTTTATGTTTTTTACAAAGGATTTCTTATTCTATGTTTGATTATATCATGAAAATAAAATCGCTTTCGGTTTAACGAAAATTTTCTTTTAAATTCCAATATTCTTTTGGATATTTTTTTCTTTATTATAATGAAAGTTAGAAATTTGATTAAAACCAGTGATCGAAACGACATAGATATCATCAAACACCACAAATTGCCCATCTGTGATCTGAATACCAAACTTAACCAAGTATAATTCTTTGTACGCGGTTATTTAACTACGACGTCGACAGGAGATTAAGAAAAATGGTTGGTAGTAGTTGGTAGAATTGGAACATCAATTTACCAAATGGCTGGTGATCCAGTTTTAACTTGCTTTTTTATGGTTTATTTTAACATAATATCGCCGTTAACTGCTGATTTTTACATAATATTAATCATCTTACATCATCAGCATTTATAACCAAGAAGTTATATCACTAGTTTAATAGTGTAAGATGGATTAAATAACCTACATAGCCTTACATGTCAAGCACATTCTTAAAAGCTTTCTAAGAATGCAGTTTTGAACATTTAAACAAACTGGGATTCTAAATTTGTTTATAAAATTAAGGTGAAAACAAATTTTTTTTATATTTTGAACCGATATGCATGAGAAATATTTGATTAAATAAAAAAGGCTAATATTAATGAAAATATTAAACAATACAAAAAAGAAAATGGAATTTTAGACCTCAAATTTCAAGTTATCATGTGAGAACATCATTATTTTTAAATCGTTATTTATTTTAATTAATTTAAGTGATTAATCAATTTGAAATAATCTTGAGAATTCTCCCTCTCTCTTTCTCTCTCTCTCTCTCTCTCTCTCTCTCTCTGTGCGTGTGCGTGCGTGCGTGCGTGTGTGTGTGTGTGTGTGTGTTAAGATAACTTTTTTTAAACTTTCATTTTTATTTTTTCTAGATAGTAAACAAAGTTTTGGAGCCAAACCGATTTTGAGATGAAATAGCAGCTATAATATCATAATTATAAATCAATGAATTAAAAAACGCATCTTCTATCAAAAAAGCATGCGTAATAATAAGGCAATACTAATAAAAATAGGTTTAAAAATATCTGCTTAAAAGAGGTTGTTTAATGTTGCCACTTATGCTTTAAGTATTTCCTACGTGATTTCCAGCTTCAATTAATCGTTGCCATCATTTATTCAAAAGCCTCTAACGAAAAAAGTATCGTGTTCTCATATGATAATAAAAAGATAAACTAATAATAAACTAGTACAAATCCTATATTGTTTTTAATTTTTATTGAATTTAGGTTGCAAATATAGTAAAAATGCATTTTACCAATGTATCATATAGAGCTGTCTTTTAATTAGTTTCCTAATGTAAGAACGAATTTTGAACTACTGAAGAATGAACTGCTATTATTAAATGTATTACCACACAATTTCTGTAGAAAGGAAACCAACGGTAATGATCTCACCAAAACTTGCTTGCACATTCTCTAAAAGAGATGTTATCTCAAAGAAAGCATTGTATGATATTGGCTCACAATAGTTATTGAATATTAACTTTTAGCGTGAATTTAGCCTTTTTTCTGAATATATATCATGCCATCCTTGGAGATTAATCCCTGCCATGAAGCTAATAGTAGCTAAAAATCAAATTTGTGTTTTATACACACTCTTCTAAATTAACTGAATCAAAACTTTGAGACAAATCTATACTAGTGATCATAAAATTCCATACAAGATATCATATATGTATATTATTTCTATTAATATAATTATTTTTTTTATATAATTGAAAATTTTGAGTTAATGTGCATATATATTTGCATACGAAATATGTAGGTTTCTGTCAAACTAGGATCACAAGCTCATCAGAGTAAATGTCTGTCCGTCTGTTCGAATATAAGTTAATGAGAGGGCTACAAAACGAAGAGAATTAAGTAAATAATATGCGATACACAGGTTTTGCATCTAAAATGTTACCTAGTAAATTTTAAATCAAATACAACTATGAGTTGACCTTTCGCCTGCGATACCTCCATATTTTTGAAATACCTGTAATTGCGGTAATTCAAAAACTCAGTAATTGAAATACATCAAATTTGATAGATGTTTTTGTGATTACAATTGTAGATCGGAATCAAATTTTGATTTCAATCAGTTGAAAAAAATTGGCGTTATTTAAAAACGACTGAAATTGTGAGATTCATCAAAATCTTTTTTGATAATTGCAATTTTATGCTTGATAAAAGGGATATTGAAAAATAAATCTCTTGTACTCAATGTACAAATGATTTAAAAAATCAATATTATTAATAGAAAGTTCTATTTCGAAAAATATTTTAATTTATGCAAAAAAAATTCTTTAAATTTAATATTTGTGTAATAGGTAGTGTTACACAAGTTTTTCAGACAATTTTTTGAAGTTTTGTTTAAAATTTGAGGTTATTTCCAGAATAGTTTGCAAAAAATTGTAGAAAATTTTATTTATTCTAAATTAAATAAAAATAAATAAAAAATGTTAAAAAATTCCGTAATGTTAAAAAATACTCTTTTATTAACATATACGAAATATTTGTAACAAATTTGTAATCGTTTCTTGATTGCTAAAAAATAAATAAGCTCCTTAGTTTATCTTTTCCTTCAATGACCATATTGAATTTGTTACAAAATGGCTTTTATACCAAATGTAAGCGAATGAACTTTAAAAATGGTCATTTGCTGGTCAATATCAGGGAAATTTCTCTTGTTTCCTAGATGAATTTCCAAAATAGATCCTTTTATTTCCTAAATGGTGTGTTTATACAGCAACTCGGCAATTTATTCCAAAATTCGTGAGTATGAAAGGCCTTTCCTCTCCTCTACTCACTCGACCGAACAACATGACATTGGAGCATTAGTTTTCCCTACTTCATCAATAATGTTTATTATCAGTTCACTTTTCAGTTAGTTTTACTATTTAACTGAATCAGACGTGTAAATTCTCAAGTACTAATAAATCTTAAAAATTCAAAACTGATTTAAAAGCGTTAAAAATTAAATTTTAATTTTTTTATATTGCCTTTCACAAGAGTATTAGACTTTTTATTGACTTATATACGAAGTATAGAGCAAGTATAGCAATCGTTGAAAAAATTCGAAGTCGAGATTATAATAAATCTTGACGTTTTAGAGTTTTGGGGGAATCTTCTGTCAGTGAGAGAGATAACTAAAACAAGTAATATAAAAAAATTTTAAAGTCAATTCCTACTTAAGACAACAAAGAAAAATTTTGCCAGCGTCCTGGCATAGGTGTAGGGAGTTTTCCCCAAGAGCTGCGCGTCTTGGGTTCAAGTCCCTGTTCGAGTATAATTCTTCTTCGGTTCTCTATCTGCAAGATGTTCGAATGTTCCCCCTCCCCCCTGTAAAATGGGGCTATACAAGCGAGTGGGAAGAGTGTGTAGCTAAGTCGTGCTCTTAGCCCTAGTTAACGCTACTTTAAAAAAAGAGACGCTCTTTCCGGTTTAAAACTCGATGATACCTCGGCGAAGCTCGCCATGGCAAGTGTATCTAATTAAAAGAAAATTTTTCTTTTAGTAAATTTTTGTTAAATAATTACAATTAATAAAAATGTGTATTTATGACAAAATCACCTTATTAAGTGGTAAAATATAAAGCGAATTTCCTTCTCGACGCGTTGCTCTATCTTAAGGTTAGGTAGGTAGAAGTTGCCGACAATTGATGGCCAAGAGTTTAAAAAGAGAAATTGGAATTCAACCTAAAGCTTGAAATTTCTTTAATTTTATTTTTTTGAGAAAATTTCTTCATTCTAACCACTAAGCTACAACTGCTAACTCACTCTCGAAAATCATTTGGATAAAAAAACGTATATCTAAAGCAAACATTTTCAAAAACTTAACAGAAAGTTATTGATTTTTACAAGAATTGAACTGGCATTCTTCACCTTCACGTGAAAAGCACAGAAATGCTCGCATTTTACCAATTTAGCTACTACTTTCATTATAAACTGCTATAATTCTATTTAATTATTAAAAATTAATTAATTTAATTACTGAATTAATATATGAAAGAAAATGTATTAACGTCAATTGTTATCCACTACAAGCTTAAAAAATTTCTTTGAACTTGAGTCGATGAATAAAAAGTATTTTATCAGAGATTGAAAATTTGGACAAGATATACAGAGCGAGAGTGTGAACTATAGAAAAAAAGCTTTGAGCTAGATAGTTGAAATTTAGTATGCGATCTTTACGCCAAATTTTCTATCAAATTTTGAGTAAAATCTACTTAGAGGAAGTCCAACTGTTATAAATAAGTTAATACAATTATTAATAAACGACGAGAACTCGATCGATAAAATTCGATAAACGCATTTAACATATTTAATGCAGAGACATGTCAGATTTTGTGCCAAATTTACACTAACGCCATTTTTTGTAGGTCTTCACACGTAAAGGCGATAACTCAAAGGCGCAGTGAATTAAAGATATCAAATTTGGGATACAATTATGGGACAAAAAGAGCAGTTTTTTCATCTAATTTTCGTTTCAAACAATTGAGAAAAACTCATCTAAAATACAAATTCGATTTTAGGATACTATTAATTCTCTGCAGGGATTAATAGCCAAATAGCTCGCCAATGGTAACACAATATATTTAATGAAAATGCAAAAATCATGCCAAAGCTTGATAATTAGTATACGCCAATGCCATGTAAAGGGCTCTCGGACATTAAAATTTTATCTGAGATCACGGGAGAAAGGTATGGTTTGACAACTGCCTTTGGTTAAAGTAAAAAACGAATGACAAATTATTAACCATTTATGTACATTGTATCGTTGGAGCCATTAAACGATATGTCTTAATACTTATGAAGCTTACATTTACTTTTTACTGTAATTAACATAATTGCATCTACTTACGACGAATTTCATACACAGTCATGCTGCTCTTAATTTTTGCCTCTAGATTTGGAATTTTTTCGTTTTAGATTATTAAGTTTTCACTTCTTATTTAGAAAGGCATGTCCAGAAAAAGCAGACAATAAGCATTCATAAAAATGAAAATAATAAAATTTATTCAATCTGCAAAAAAATATGTAATAGCAGAAACTGACGAACTTTATATGGCAATTAAAGAATTTATCAGTCTTGTCAATCAATTCGGAAACTCTTAGTAAATGATATTTGATCCTTCCGGCATAATACTGATAGGCAATGAACTCATAGAGGCTACCATGTCCTAGTGATTAATTCTTGTTTCCTGAACTGGAGGATTTCAAGTTGAAGACCTGGTTCCACTTGAGAACTGTCGTGTAAACGAGTCTGGCTCACTATAAATTAGTTGACCCCTAATATCCTAGCAGGCATGTATATGGTAACGGGGAAGAAGGGGACAGCATCCCGGCTCCATCCTCGTTACATGACCATGGCTCAAAATACCCGTAAGTAACAAAATAGTACAAGTTTTAAAGCCCTAATGTTGCGTTAAAATGGGACGTTAATACAAATAAACTAAATTAAACTATGAATTCTAAGAGATGCGTCATCAACTCGTTATAGTAAGGTGCTACTTGACCACACTCTCCATTGGCCGCCTCGCTTAACGCACGAACAATTTTTATTTGTCGATCGAGCTCCTTTCCGCTTGAAATGCCAAGTTATCTTATCGGCTCGTCATATTTTAGTTGAATGTCGGGATTTTAATATTCATTATTTAGTTTTCTAACTCCTCATCACAAAAGCTAACATTTTGGAGAAAACTCTCGTAAAAACATTTTTATGCTTTTAAAAGCAATTGGTTTTTAACATTTCACCTAAAACTCCATATTTTTCATTGTCTAACTCATCATTGTATTGCTTGAAAATTTTATGATAGACTTTTTAACATCTTTTATTTTTATGTAGATTATTTGAACTTCTTAATATATTTTTTTCTTATTGAAATTATGTATAATGCTTCACAGTCTTTTCAGGCTCTCGTGCAATTAAAATTAACAAACCAATCCAATCCCAGGTGCTACAATAACGAGGTGCAGATGCATCAAAAAAGTGAATAACAGCTGTGCACAGGTAAATTAATATACTAATATTTGTAATAATAATTAAACCCTATTGATACAAGTTGTTGGTATTTGAAATTATGAACGCTGGACAATATCCGAAAGGTATCGTGTCAATGTTGTAAACATTATTTTCGAATATAACATTCATTGCCTCGAATTTCATGGCAGGGCAAGGAATTCGTATTTTTACATTAAAGTCATGATAATTTTCCTGACACATGCTTAGAAAAGCATTTTTTTTAAGTGCACTGACAAAAAGTAGAAAGAAAGCCTCTAAGATTTTGAAAGAAAGAAATTTGGTTTTGAACATAATTCTTAAATAGAATATCATTTCTATCTCAATTAGAATGTTTTTAAAAGAAAAATTCGTACTGATATTAGCTCATTGTCGTTAATAAAAATGTTTTCCATATTCTCATTTTATTTTCAATCTTTATATTGAATCAAATAGTTTCTTTTAATATAAGTAAAATTCTTACTTGTTTTTGCTATCAAAATTTTATTAAATGATAGATTTAAATGTTATTAATTATTTTTTTCATATTAAAAGAATTATAGAAAAATACCTTAATTTCTTTTTTTACTTTAATTTGTACAGAACACACTATTTTGCAGATAAGAATGTTAATATCCTCTCATAGATGGCAGCATCAACGAGAAGTTTTAATTCATTACGGACGCCGAGAAAAATTTCTATGATGACAAAATGGTTTTCTACGAATAAATACGCTGGAAGTGTTAAACAATTTATTTTAAGACAATGACAAACGATGAATTTAGACACTTGGATCAATTAATCTTTTTTTTATTTTGAAATATAAATAAAAGTGTCATTTAAGAATAATTTGCTGTTTAAGAATCTAAAATGTAAGCAGATTTTCACAAAATTTATGCTGTTTACTAAGATTTTTTTTAAACTGTGGTACTTAATAAAATATTTTTTTTATTAAAATATTTGTTTCTGGTCTAGAAAATATTATTTTAATTTTAGTTTTACATTTATTGTCAACTGAAAAGGGTTTAGGCATTTACAAAAGATTATTTATTTATCTCTGAGTTTTCACCCCATCGCATTTTTATCGTTAAAACTTATAAGAAACTTATATATGAAATTATCTTTCAGATATTTTTTATATTAGTTCTTTTAGTGCAATCTATAATTTTTTTAATTGGAAAATCTAGACATTGTAATTTTTCCAGAAAGTAACTAGATTTTAAAGCATTTTGCGTCATTTCATTATTCTCACTTTTATTAATTTAAAAATAATGTGCCAGACAACAAAAATATTTTTTATTAAATTAAATGTATTTTTTTATTTTAAAAGTATTATATTTATTATTTTAAAGATGCGTTTATTTTCTTGTGGATTTACATTCAGTTGAATGTTAATTTTAAATATACTTTCAGTTTCTCCTATCTATCATTTACATAATGTAGCCATTAACAACATATTTTGAATGTGGTAAATGTAATATTTATTACATTAAACTTCAATTATTTCTTATAAATATCGAAAAATATGAAAATTTTTAATGGATGATTCATAAAAAATAAATGTTACTTTTTAGTTAATAAAAGGGACTAAAATACTTTATCTGAATACTTCTATAATTCAGCATATGTAAAACAGTTCTAGAATGAAGTATACATGATGTACTTTATGTAAAAAGGCTAAACTTGTAAAAGAAAATCACGAACGATCGTGCTGACATCTGGGGATTTTAAGATGAATTATATCTATCATGATTCAAGTGCATTTTTTTTTTACATTGCGAAAGTCACATATAAATCTTGAATTAAGATTGAGAAAAAATTACTTTAAGGCAAATAAGTATTTAGTTGTATTTTGCGAGACGTTAATACCTAAAATAACTAAAAGTGGAAGGGGAATAACACATTTTCATTAAAAAGCTGTGTGCAAACAAAAGCAGTAAGGGCCGGGATAGGGCGTTGAATTCACATCCTTTGAGCTGTGAGTTCGAATTCACCAGCCGAAGTCTCCCCGTGTATGTGGTGGTTGGAGCCCGTTAAATTAGTCGTGGTCACAAAATCCTCCATTTCGAGAGTAATATCACTGGGGGTTTGGGGTCAGAGGTGATCATTATCTGGTCTAGATCTAAATTACGACCTGTGAATGAATGAATGAAATGCATGAATAAAGTCCACCCCGTAAAAAGCGTTTGTGACGTGTGTGAGCTAGAAATCAGACTTCTGCTCCACAGTGCTGAGGGATCCATACCCTCAGAAGCTACTGCATCCCATCTTGGGTTGTAAAGCGGGACATAAGAAAAACAAATGCAATAAAATTTAACTATAATATAATATTATAGAAAAGAAATAGTTTTAAAATGATATTTTATTTATTTGAAAATATCTGATATGGGGGTTTATAAAAAATCAGTTTTGTTTTTTGTTCTTGGGCTCCATTGAAAAAATTTATCAAATTATATAATTCAATTGTCCAAATTTTATTACAAATATCTTATAATAACAAAACTTAAACTTTAAAATTTAGATTTGAGAAAACTAATTTTATAAATTTAAAGTTAGAAAAGTGATTTCATACTAGTAAATTTTCTTCGTACAAAATACCCTATTGCATGTTTTATATGTATAAGATATGCTACTATATGTATTAAATACCCAGATAATAAAAGAGTGATATTTTGAAATCGGTAATTATTCATACGCAAAAATTTTGGAATTTTATAAATTTGTATTATTATGTATGGATTTTCTTTGCTAATCCTAAATGTATACTCGCACACTCATGTCTCCATTTTCCGTCCAAAAATATGATATCAGGGCCTCAAAATAAGCAGTTAATGCTCAGAATTTAATTTAAATATGCTTAAAATCAGCTATCGCGGTCTACACGAGGTCATCGTACGAATTATAAGCATGATCGAGTCTCAGACTAATGATTTTCCCTTTTAATCGTATAGTGTATGTGCAATGAATAGGCAACATTTTAAAGATAAGCAGAAATTTTACTTACACTGGTGAAAGTTTGTAAATATGCTTCTTTAAACTTCACTGAGTGTGACCACGCAATGAATGATAAATATTGATATTAAATTTATTTTTTCAAATGCTGAATTTATAAACTAATTAACTTGAGGAAACTGTGAATGTGTAGGGAAGGTTTTAAAGATGGTTGACTGGAATAGAATTCGCTGATATATATTAATTTATTGCTTCTAGACACACAGAAAAATTATTTTAATTTTTTGTTTAAATATTTTACAGATACGATCAAATATGAAAAGGATAATAAAAGTCAAATGACCATTCAATGACCAATGATCACATGGTTAGTGAAGCGCTAAAAGTGAGCTAGGGAAATCGGATTTATCACTTAACAATATAAACCAAACCAATTTAACAAAATATAAACCAAAATTGTGGAAAGATTTAGAATAAATGCAACTTGGAGATTTGTTAGTTTATAACTGCAGTAAGAGTAACACCATAAAGCTATATATGCTTTTAAGAATAATTTTACTAAGAATGTAATACATTAAATTATGTTTTTGGCCTTATTTTTAAAACTATCGTTAAATAACAAGAAAAACGAAAAAAGGCTTCACTTGGTAAAGCATAGTTGTTGTTACTTTTTCATTTAAATTTATTTTGGGTGAATGGGTAGTTGAAGACCGATAGTATCAAACTCACACCGATAGCGTTTGTATCCGTGTAACATAGCCACTGGACAAAAGTAATTACTCTTATCCGGAGTAATTACTTTTGTCCAGTAAGCGAGTTGGCGGTGAAACGAAATATTTGCGCCAAGCATATGGATAGCGAGTGTGTAAGTTGTTGGTGGGGATGTTGGTTGTTGTTTCTAATGTGTCTGACAACTTTTTGTACCGGTAGAGAGAGTCACAACAGGTGTAGGAAGGTTGCTTATTTAAGATCGGAGGTCACAACTGTTGATGAAAGGTTATATTGCCCAAGGACAGAGCTCACAACGTTAGGGTAGCTCTGTCCTTGGGCAATATAATAGGGGCTTTTGGTTCCTCTGTCCTTGGGCAATATAATAGGGACTTTTGATTTAGTGGTCATGTTACTCGGCCGGTAGCCGAGTAACATGACCACTAAACCAAAAATCGACTTCAGTATCGTAGATGTTATCTGGCTTATAAGGCTAGCGCCACAGTGCTCCCCCACCAGTGAATCGGACGAGAGACGAACGATTTTTGCAAACACCAAGTGTATGGCGAACGTGTGAGTTCGTCGGTGCGTCGAGTGAGCAACGGCTTTGGTGCGTCTAGTAAGAGACGGCTTCGTATTTGATTGCTGGGCCGAGTGAGCGACGGCTTTGTATTTGATTGCTGTGGCGAGTGAGCGACGGCTTTGTATTTGATTGCTGCGCCGAGTGAGCGACGGTTTTGTTGACTGGTAGATGGCGCCACGACAGATAAGAAAGTTACGTTTTGTCAAGGTCACCAAATGAACCGATTTGAAGGTCACGGTACGAGCCTGTGACGCTATAGCCGGTAGCCGAGTAATATGACCACTACACCAAAAGTCAACTTCAGTATCGTAAATGTTATCTGGCTTATAAGGCTAACGCCACAAATGAATTAAAACTGAGTTGTTTGGTGAGTTTTAGAATTTAGTATCGAAGCAACATCGAGTTGCGTGCTAAGTAGCCAGTCACATAGTTTTGAGTTTTCTGTTGAGGCAGAGGAGACAATGAACAGCAGACGTTTGGAGAGACCTGAGGGAATAACTATGAGAATTCTCTCTTCCTGCTGGTCTCTTTGTGTGCTGTTGTAGTAGTTTATTACTGACTTCTATTTGTGAATTATTGTTTGTTCAAAATGCAATTGTATATTGATTGTGTATTTCTCACTCCCTGATGGTCTCTGTCTCACAGTTTTGTGCAAATGTGTGTTATTGCGTACATCTCAACTATGCTTCTCCCTGCTAGTCTCTATTTGATCGCTTTGTGTGCTATTGTGGTGGTTTATTATTGACTTTTATTTGTGGACTATTCTTTGTTCTAAATCCAACTTTGTGTTGCTTGTGTACTATGTTTCGTCATCTGTGCATTCGTATTTACATGTTAATGAAAGTCGTTATTTGTTACTGACGTCTGTTATCTGTGTCACCATACACCAACAAAATAACATAACGGCATCCTGGACCCCCGATGTCTATAAAATTAAGTTATCGAACTGATTGGATGAGCACAAGTTGGGAGGAAGGAAAAAAAGAAAAAAAAATGTTAGAATAAAGAAAGAGACAAAGAGATGACAAACCATTAGGGATCTCAAGATATAATCCCATTGGTGTCAAATACTAAACAAATGTATTCAATTTTTAGTGAAATAATTACTGCATGGAGAGGACAAAAATTCTTAAACAAATGGTGACTATGGTTTGAACTTACAGAGGAAATGAGAATATTCCCTGAAAAGGAAAATAATTGCTAAATAACAGTGTAAACATCTGTAAGACAGGTATGAGCATATAAAAAATCACTGTTGTCGAGTGGGTAACTTTGGATGGGTATTTCTGTAACAGTTTATTAAGTGAGATGGTTCCATGCAATATGAAGTGAAATGAAAGGATTATTCGACACAGATTACAAAAATTTGGCTTCATCGATGAGAGACTGGAAAAAAATCCATAAAAAAAGATACTTTTAAATCAGAAAAAAATGACTGAAAACATCAAACTAGGCAAAATCTCTCTTTAATTGGATTACAGAAAAATAGAGAGCTGTGATTTTGAGACCAAGAATTAACTATTTTATTGAGATCGCATAAAGCATATAAGGAAAAAAATAAGAAAAATGTTACATTCTTGTTGTATTATACCTAGTATTAAGCACCTAATTATTCTATGATCTAAATTATGATTATGATAGAAAATATCATGGGCAAAATTTGTAAAATTAACGTTAATAAACGAAATGGTAATGAAAATAGATTTTAAAAAAGCTCTTTTTCCCGAAGTATTGCATTCTGTAAGTAATATTTTTTAAAATAAAAAATTTGTGTTTAAATGGTAACCCCTTCTGGTTATGTTTCTAAAGTATGCAAAAACTAATTTGGAAACAATCGTATTTCACTTTTGAAATGGGCAGAAAATAGTCCAAACCTCAATCCAATAGAAAATCTATAGAAGAGAATAAAGGAACTCGTTACACAGAAGCAAATTAGCAATGAATCTCAATTAATTGAAGCAACAATTCATTTGTGCTGATCCT
>JAOUZG010006261.1:2082121-2098872 GCA_026289955.1 Argiope argentata
CAACTGGTTAATGACTTAAGTTATTTAAGACAAATAGTAATTTAAAAAATAATAATATTTTCATATGATAACTTGAAATTTCCGATCGTGGATTTCATTTTCTTTTTTCAAAGTTAAGCTTAGTGTCCCAAAAACCCCGTCCTGAGATATGATTCCTTTCGCGTACATTCCAACCCAGGCGTCTAAATAGAGGCCTTCCGTCCCAAAGAGTTAACCGGTGAAAGAAAACTTTTTGCTACCTTAACTAGTTTTGGTTTTAGGTTTTTTTTTTAATTAAATTGCTAAAAATACATACAGAATATTAAAAAGATGTAGATTCATTTTTTAAGGAAACTCAACTTAAGCGTTTATATGTGTTTATTTTTGGTGTAATA
The DNA here is from genome assembly GCA_026289955.1 of Argiope argentata. Lineage (NCBI taxonomy): Eukaryota > Metazoa > Arthropoda > Arachnida > Araneae > Araneidae > Argiope > Argiope argentata. The sequence goes on from JAOUZG010006261.1 coordinate 2,082,496, forward strand.
AACAGGTTATGTAATACGTGCAAAATTATACATAGAATTATCTCTCCGTGAGCAAAAGGTTAATTATATTATGTTTCTTTCCCTAGATATCTAGTAACATTTCAATAATATCGCAGTTGGATCTTATTTTTTAGGAAGAAAAAATAGTATATGTTATTATGTTGTTGTTATTAAGGGCATTTGCCATGAAAAACAGCGATTTTAAGCCGAATGAGCGTTTCTTGTTTTTGAAGTAGCTCCAACTAAGGCAAAGAATGCGGCTTAGCAACTCACTCATCACATTCGCTCCTTTTTACAAGGAGGAGGGGAGATTGACACACCTCACAGATATTACACTGAACAACCATACCCTAACCAGGACCCGAACCTGGGATGTCAAATCTCGGGGAAGACGAGCTTCCTCTGTGCTAGGATGCCGGGGAATCTGCTATTATTAATGTATATATATTATCAATGTATATAATAATTACATATATTATTAATGATGTATAAATATTTCGCAAAATTGAGTTTTGTTTCGTATTCAAGTCCTTTTGTTATTTTAACCACTTCGCATACAATGACGTGTATGATATCGAATTACTGAATTTTTATTTTCAAGTCTGCAATTAAGCCACAGAATTAAGTATTTAAATCCGAAAAAATCAATATGAAACGATTTGGTATCCCAAAGGCTCCATATATTATTTTATAAAATCAAATTAGCAATAAATTACCAAATCAGGGTGAGTTATCTAATTAGAAAGTTCAGTAAATTCGTATGCCAAGTGATTAAAGATGTTTCTATGTTCAATATATTTTGAAGAGGTTTTTGTTTCTTCTCTCCAAAGCCTTAAATCGAATGAAAAAATAATAAAAAATTCTCAAAATTCGCTACATTAGTTAGGTCTTCCATCTGGATAAAAGTAGAATTTCTCCAGTTCAATCTCACTTTGCCAGACAAGGCACAACTACGAATTAGCTCCGATAAATTGTTCAATCATGCTGTTAGCCTCGTTCGGATCTAACAGGATAATGGGCTTTAAATTGCTCAGATAGCCGCTTAGATCTTATCTATCGTTTGTACGAAAAACGAAATCTTCGTAAAACGATAACGTTCACTAATAACATTATATCAAAAAAAGACAATTTTCTTGACGATTTTTTGATGATTTCATGCCTTTATAAAGAGCTCTTTCCATATTTGAAACTTTTTTTTACGTGACAAAATGATTTCAGGATCTTTTCCTTTTCATAAATAGTATAATGTGTATGATAAATTATCATTTTCTTAATTTAGTACATTATTCGGCAGAAATGTAAGCTGAATTTAACATGGTCTTTGTGAACGTTTATTAAATAAATGGGATCATTTACTAAAAATAACTGAGTTCCTTTAGAAAAATTCTTTCTACTTTCTATAAATCACCAAGAAAACAGACTTTCTGGCGAACATTTTTTAATACTCTTTTATTGGCTTGTCAGTAAAAGGCGTTATTTTCAATTTAATTATTTAATACTTCTTTAGATTTTAACCTTTAGTTTATTACTACAAAAATCACATGGAATCTGGCAATCTGGTATATTCTCTCCAAATGATAAGTCATACTAGATTCTCCGACCCGTCGCGAAGGCACATGGATTTGGACCTTTTGGGCTCAAAGACGGGACAGTCGTAACAGCAACACTGGCGGGAACTGTGATTGAGTTCTAAGGGTCATCACCGGTCACGGTACAACCCCTCCCGTAGGAATTACGTTCCTTCATTGATGGGAGGAGCCACCACCACTCCTTAATATACCCAAAAATTGGCGAGATCCAACCATTATGCCGAAAGGATCGCATCCTAAATTGCGAGGTGGCCCTCGGGGGTTTCTCCCAATTGGGTATCAATGAAGTGATATGCTTATTCGTACTCCTGAGCAAAACTCAATGGAATGTTCAGTTTTATACTTTTAGAGCTCCACAATTAGGCGTCTATTAATACATAAAGAGGAAAAAAAATGATTATTCTTTTTGGGTATGTTTTGAGTATGCTTTTTGATACACAAAAATTTGGCCCAGAACTCCAATTTTAGCAACAAGATTGCATGCCAAATTTGCACTCAACGAAATCATCGCTTCTTGGAATCATCATGTTTTATTCCTATGATTAGCAGATATTCAAGCCTATAATGGATTTACTTCAGAATTTCAAGATATATTTACAGGGTGTCTAGAAAGATGGGGTGTTACATGGTGTCTGGATGAATTCTTCATAGCCATATTCGTTGTTTGAAATACATAAAAACTGCTCAAAGTACTGTACCTCAACGACTCTTAGTTTTGGAGAAAAATGCGAGGGAAAACTTATGATGGGTTTATGATTCGGTTTAAGAAAAAAACCTTTATTCGGCCGCTAGAATGGGCGTCGAAGTCCTGTTTCCTGGCAACCATGATCTCCAGATCTGACTCTTTTAGATTTTTTTCCTATGCGGTCATATAAAGGAATTGGCTTATCGAAATCCAGTTAATTCAGAAATAGACTTATTGCACTCGTCACCACAGTGCGTTTACTTATGCGGACACTAGGATGTTAGAACGTGTACAGTCAACCATTGCACGATGCGGGCATGCATGCCTCCATATACACGGAGGTCATTTCGAACATTTTCCTATTTACAATAATTCAAGCACTGTTGTTCAAGTTTCGAAAGAAGTTTTTTTTCGTAAGCCGGATAGGACGTCATACAGTTTATCTCCCATTTTTCTCGAAAACTATGTATCATAGATGCAGAGTTTTCCCGGTATTTTTTATGTATTCCAAACAACACATCTTACAGTGCAGAATTTATCCGGTCATGCTGGAACATCCTGTATATATCACATAACTAAATTGTGCGACCAATTTTATTTATCTAGCAATTAGCAACTAAACCCTTACACATTAATTGTGAAATAACATGTATCAACAAAATCTAAATTTTAAAAAACAAGTACCACGTGTGTAGCACTGATTTATAATGAATTTACGAAAAAAATTAGTTCAGTTTTACCATATTAATAACTATACATTAAAAATAAAAGAAATAGAAAATAAGCAAAATAAAAATAATATAATATTTAGTAATCTAATGAAAAAATATAATTGGAAGAATTCTTACTTAATTGCTTAATCTTTTACTTTGGTTTCGAAAAAAAATTATAAAATTGAATAAACATGCTTTTTTTATATTTTTATACTAACATTATTTAATATATTCATAAAAAATTACATTTTATTTTTAATAAAAAATATGATGAATGAAATTATTTGGCTGCAAATTATTGCGCATGCAAATTGAAAAAAGCATATGTTATGAAAAAAAAACAGAAGTGGAAATCTTACTTCGGAATTAATACCCTAAGAAGTATTTTATTTTAATTTGTAACAGGGATAAAATCAAGTAATTTAATGATTAAATTATGTAATAAAACGTTTGGAATTTCATCATAAAAATAAAACACACTGTTACAAATTATGTAAAATATTAAATTTTAAAAGAATTATTAAAATTAGGGGAAACACATACATTAAGCAAATATTAAGAACTTATTGTACATTGGTATTACGATTGAGTTTTTCGTTGAGAAAAATTATTTTTAAGGATGAATATTTTTAGAAAAAATGTTCAATTCCAAACACTTTTTTTAGAGATGAATACTTGTATCAAATTTCATCACATTTAGACAAAAAATCTAGATGTGTATGAGAAACGCAGACACTTTGTTTTGTATATACAGATAAACTTGGTATCAAAAAGTTCTTCAAAACATTAATGAACCCTGAATGGCATTAAGTCTTTGATAGTGAATTGATTAATGTAATAATCCGAAAAGTTACTGCATTGTTCATCGAATAGAATTAGTGATGATTCTGAATTATATCAATCGAATAAATTTTCCAAAACTAATTATTTATGAAAAAAATTATGAAGATGTGGTGTACCTCTAATATATCCTAAAATCTTGTCGGAAATATTTGACCGACTATAGACAAATTGTATGCGATTATTATCCACACATAAATATGTTTTACCATAGACAAAAAAAATCTTTTATTTACTACTTAAAAAACACGTATTCAGTTATTCATTTGTCTTTTTTTCATGTCTTTTTGTATTTAAAGTATATTTTTGAAAAAAGAATACTTATAAAAATACCTCTGTGAAATACAGCACTTAGTTTCCCCATACATGTCGGAAATGTAAAATTATGGAAATATCTCGATTTATTATGTATTGGTTATATTTTCATATTTAAATTGTCACAATTTTGATAGCTAAAATGAAATTTTAAATATATTTTCATTAAAAATAGTCTATAATTATTGTAAAATTATTTTCAGTAATTTATCTATTTTGTAAAGATATTGTTTTTTTTATTATATGTTATTTTGTTTGAAAGAAGGCAAGTATTATTATGCCATATTTATTCCTATATAATTATTCTTTGATTCTTAAAAAAGAATTTCGAGAAAATATTCACCCTTAAATATCCTCGAATTTGGATATTTAAAGATCTATTTTAAGTCTCTTTACAGTACCTTATTTGGCTCATCTGGATTAGAATTCTACGTCATACTTAAATACTAATTTTGGGAGGGCGAATCTTCTTTAATCCAGTACTTAAACTCGCTTTAGAGCTGCAAAAACCACACTTATTTCCAAAAGCAAAGTACGCATTAAAATCAAATTAGCCTTTTTTTACTTTTTTTAGCAGCGATTGCACTAACTTCGGGCGTTGTACAACTCAACCCCGAACTGCATCGAAGCGTCTACGAAGATGACGTACCTTATGATGCATTCTTGTTTTTCATATAAAGAACCATGTAGGTCACATAGAAACGATACAAAATGGCGATTCCATTTCAATATGAATTTTTTTTTACTCTGGGAATAAATGGCGTGACTTTCGCATACAAAGAGCTATTTATTGCTGCTTTTCGCACAATAGATACTATTTGTACAAGAGAGAACAGGTTTTTCTTTTTTTTTTCCTTTGGGAATAATTTTCTTTTTATAATTACATCGAAACGAGCGAAAATTCTTGGAATATAAAAAATTCGCATCTGAGTCTAAGCAACATTTTATTTTGAAAAATAACGGAATAAAACTAGTGTGAATTTTTTATTGTATAATAAAATGTCTAGCAATTTAATATAGAAGAAATTCTATCAAAAATTTTATCAGAAATATAAAATTTTGCCTTCCATTTGTTATGAGTGTTTTAATGATAGTGTTTCAGTTTTTAAAACAAGACCTATTTAAAATATGTATTTTTGTCTCAATTTTTCTTATTTATTTATTAATTTTCTTAAGACTTATTTCAAATACAATTTGAAATTAAATGATCTTATTGACAGATTAAAATTATTTAGAATTTTTATTAATATTTAAAAAAATTTAAATCCAAGTAATTTTGAAACATTAAACTTCATTTCCGGTTCTTGAAACCTAATTTTCATTGAGAAATATGAACTTCACATTTTTATGTACTATAAAGCAATTTTAGTTATAATTTTAATTAACCTTAAAGTTCCTTTTTCCTTAAACAGCTAAGACGTAAAATAATTTCAGACAGGAAAAAAAAGCTAAAATTTTACATCTTAAGACAATTTAAATAAAGATTTAAATGAAATCTGCTATGCATATTTCAACGTATCATGTCAGAATGTAATTTTTGGAAGGGCCAAGTAGCACGTGCTCGTGAGAATTAACTTATATTTTTATTTATTTTTATTGTTTCATTGAATGAGTCACTTTAATATCGCAAATGATCCAAAAAACTTTGACTCGCATATATTGTTTTTAAAAAATATCCCATTTCCTACTTATTTCATTTCATAAAATCACGTGCTCAAAATGACATTGTTCAAGGTTTTATTTGAGGTAGTGATTAACTTCTTTTTTTCTATCAAAGCTTTTGGAACTGCAATAGCAACAAGTTATTAAAAACTGATTTTTTGAGATGCTCGGGCAGATAATAAACTTTTTATTTTTCGTCTACGGATTTTTGTTGACGCCAAAACCCTCATCGAAAAAACATTGTATGCTGGCATAATGATATTATATCTTATTGATGTATCTGTGATTATTTAATTAAATACTTTAATATAATGAAAAATTAAATTGTATTGATAATTTATAAAATATATGTGCATTTCATACAAAAAAAATTCTTGTTCATCTTATTCTAAATATAGAAACTTAAGATAAGAGTTATTTATTAAGAAAATTTATTTATTTAAATTAAATTATAATTATAAATTTATTTATTTACATTATTTATTAAGAAAGAATTATAAAAAGATAATAAAGAATTATAAGAAGATAAGATAAATAAAAGAATTTTATTAATCATTACAAAGGATGAAAAACATGTATGTAACTGAAATATACATTTCTAAAATATGTATTAATCAGAGATGCAGCTTTTATCTAAGAACTTTTCTGAAACAAATGTCGATTATTTACTTCAAATTAAATGCTTTAAACTTGTACAATTTTCCTAAAACTTTTAAAAAAGATAAATAAATTGCAATGAAATTTTACAAGAGTTGATATGATATTTGATTTTTCACACCATACTGAGCAGGTAACAATCTCAACCACTCAAAACACATGAAGAAATTAATACAGAAACAACCAGTCTTCGACACAGGCACTTGAATTCCATTCCTTCAGTCCTTCATATCACTGTTTACTCCGAAACCAGCAGAGACAGCGGACATCTTTCATTTCGTCGCCAACATTTCATAAACAAACAATGGCTCAGGCATTTATTTTTCGCTCAGTCTTTGTCTACTGAAAACAGTCCCACTTCATGAGGCATTTGAACATCGTTGCATTTTCTTTGAACGATCTGGCACTTTCTTTGTTCAAGCTACCACATAGCTGGCATGGGCATGGGCATAGGCGCAGAGTACGGCCTCCTCATCATCATCGGGTTTGCGTATGGTGAAGGTGCTGGAGGTGCTGGCACTCTTCTGTAAGGCATGGCGTACATGGAAGCAGCGGCATACGGTGCGGCCATCTGTGGCATTTGGGCCATTTGAGGCATTTGTGGCATTCTCTGCCTAATCGCAACCATGGGCCGGGCCATGTAAGGTCGTGCCATATAAGCAGGATGAGCTGCAGCTGCTGGCACCATGCTCATGGCAGGTCTTCTGAAGGCCATATATGCTTGCTGCCTGACAGGCACCATTTGTGCCTGTACGGGCGACCCATAGACCCCGCTGTCCTGGAAGACAATCTGTTTTATCTTAGTTTGAGACCCAGTGTGACCACCTGTTTCTGAGCTGCCCCCATAATTTGACCCACCGTAATTTCCCTCACCCTGGTTATATTCGCCAGCTGCTTGACCACCACCTTGGGCAGTATCGGCATTGATGTGAATGATTCGTGTCGTGTGGTGCGGAACCCTGAAATAAGAATAAAATGTCTTAGGATTTTTAGATAATAATTATGTTTAGCTCAAGATTATTAGAAAATCTGCCTTCTTTTTAAGAAATAAATAATAAGGGAATAAAAAGTACTAATATATTTTGGAAAAAAAATGTTAGATTCAGCATATTTTGAGGAGTAACATATGTACTGGGTATGTCATATAACAGCGAGTAATACATATATTAAATGCAATATACTTTAAGAAGGGTTACACAGATTATGTGACATATTTTAGGGAACAAAACAAATATTGTGTAAAACATTTTAAATAGCAACAACTACATTATGGACAATTTATATTAGAAAGCAATACATATATAGCGTACAGCATATTTTCGAGAGAAATTTATTTCTTGTGAATAACATAGTTTAGAGAGCAAAATATGTCAAGTACAATATAGTTTAGGGAGCAAAATATGTTGATTGCAGCATATTTAAGGAAACAATCCTTATGCATAATATATTTTATTTGAAATATATTTTAAAGAATAAAACAAATGCTCGTATTATATATAGCATTTTAAGAACAACTATTATATTTTATCCAAATTATTTTATAAAACAACACATACAACATATTTTAGAAACATATGCGTACAACATATTTTAGAAACATATGCGTACAACATATTTTAGAAAGAAATTAATTTCTTGAGTACAATATAGTTTAGAGAGCAAAATATATCGAATGCAAATTAGTTTAGTGAGCAAAACATTTTGAGTTCAATATCTTATAAAGAGAAAATCATGAGTTTCTTACAACATATTTTAGGAAGAAATGTATTTGTTGTGTACAATTTAATTTAGAGAGCAAAAATGTTGAATGCAACATAGTTTAGCGATTAAAACATTTTGAGTGCAACATATTTTAAAGAGATATCGCAAGTTGCGTTCAACATATTTTAAGGATCATCACATTAGTCCTATTTTATACATCTTAGAGACAGTTATTTTTAGATTATAATAATAAAGGCCAACGCAATGCAATACAAGATACGGAATAAATATTTCTTTGATGTAAACATCAATTTATATAAATTTCACGTATAAGAGTATCAATGCAGATCTATTTTAATATTTTTATCTCCTTTCTTGTTTAAAGAAAGGAGATAAAAATAGAATTAATTGATTAATTCAATTTAATCTTCTTAATATCAGTTTTAGTTTTAAAAAATTTTAAAAGTTAGAATTCATTGAAATTTAAATCAGTGTTAAAAATTCACTTCTAAATGATAATCATCTCTAAAAATTTTCACATAATTAAATCATCAACTAATTGGAGGAAAGGATTATTTTTAAGAACCAAATGATAAATTCTTTGAAAGTTATTGTGCGCGAAAAGAAACGCCACTTTTGAATCGCCTCGTACGACCTACTGATCGCATCACCGATTTCAAAGTAAAACCTCCTCATTAGTACACCTCACGGATCTCTGAGCTTCTTCAGGATGACCAAGACAGTTAGCAGAGCTGAAATGTTCGCAGACAGCATCCGATGCAATCAGGAGATCACAGAAGCAGAATAAATATCAATAAAGAAGAGAGCGTGACCAACTCATTCTGACAGAAATTGGCGGGAAAATGGACTGCTTTTGTTCGAAACGCGCGCAGGCGTGTTCTAATTCATAAAGTAGCAGTTTTCTGATGCAAGAAAAGGCCTGCCTTGTGTCAATATGCCTTGCGTGAAGCAAAATTGTTTATTTTAATAATAAAGATTATTTTCTTTGCAATATCTTGGTGAAAAACGTCTTCAAAAAATTTTACCCAAAGATAAAACCACAATTACACATTTTATAACTTTTTGATTATATTCAATTGCCCTTTTTTTACTATGGCATATTCTGATATTTCCTGATGTAATTTTTTATCTGTTTGTATTCTTTTTTTTTCTTTTTTATTATCCAATTTAACACAGTTTCTTACCATTTTTTATGAACTGAATTCCATATTTTGATATATTTCAATATTCAATATATTCAGTATTGTGCAATTTTCCTCATTGTGTCAAACTTAAAATACTTGAATTATTTGTTTTTCCTAAAAAAAATTATCTTAATGTATCTTTATATGTATATATTTATATATATTTATTTTTAAATGTGTGACGTTGGATTCCTGGCACAGAATTTTCATCACGTCTTCATCGTGATCTGGACGTCCTGGTTTCGATTCCAAATCATAGCATGGTTGTTCTTCTGTGTACTATATGTTAGGTGTATGAATGTGCCTCCATGTAAAAAGGGACTGTGCTAGCGACTGTGGTGAGTGTGTGGCTAAGTCGTACTCTTAGCCCTAGTTGGCGCTACCTCAAAAACAAGGGAAGCACAATTGGCTTCAAATAGCTGGTGGCTGTCAGCTCGCTTGTCCATGGCAGGTGCCATTAGTAAGAACAACAACAAAATAATACACTGCAGGGATCCACCGCTACCACCGCCTGAGGTTTTTGAATCTTTCTTAATCCGAAAACAAAGATATCTGAAATTAAAATTTGAAAACCAAAATGGAATTCCCCGCATTTTTACTGAAAGATATAATCTCTGCGGCTTAAATTTTGCTCAAAGCAAACTATTCCGTCAATTGCATACTTCTGTCAGACGAATCCTACTCGTACTGCACGCATCCATAATCAACCGGAGGCAAAAGATCCGCGGAACGCCACTTCTCTCAAAGAGACAAACGTTTCCAGATTTGTATTTAGGGAATCGGCAAAATATCCTGACGAAGATGCCATCAGTGGAACTAATGCACGTTTAGATGCGAACTTCTGCCACGAGGAGGATTTCCTGTTACTTAAGCAGCCTTTTCGTTGAAAACAAAACCCACATACCTACTTAGTTGTTGCTGAGAGGGGGAAAATGCCATCCCTTTTGTTCTAAATTATCTGTTCTTAAACCCGAGAATATCACCTCGCAGTCGATCATGAATTCGAGGTAGTAATTTCAAATTTTTTTATAGGACAAGAATTAATAATGTCATTTACCTTAAAGGGATAAAGATTCTTAGATTTGTATTCAGAGGTAGGATTAAATACTCTGAAGAAAGGCTTATCTGGATTCCAATAAAAAGGGACTAATTCTATCAAAGGTAGATTTTACATTATCTGAGCAATCTTTCCTTTGAAAATAAAGCCTACATATCTATCTAATGTCGTTTCTCTTAATGAAATAAACATTTTTAGATTTGCATTCAGAGTTAGGGTCAAATACTCTAAAAAATGTTTAACTCGATTCCCATTAAAAAGAATCGATTATGGGTGATTGAATACAAGCTTCTAAAAAGGTAGGATTTCATATTGCTTAAACAATCTTTTCATTAAAAAAAATACAGTCCAGTATTTACTTAATGCATATTACTAGTGTTTTCTTATACTGAAAAAATTTAAAAATAGATTTGAAAATGTATCCGATTTGAACGATTTTCTCATCATACAAATAGCATATATTGAGTTGTATGGCACAATTTATGGGTAACATAACATATTACCATTTTAAAATATTGCATGTTATGGGCCTTATTTATTATAATTCTGTAGAAATTAGTATGTATGAAAACGGAGTTCTGTTCAGTTCAGTGAGTTAACGAGCACAAATTTACAACCATGACTAGGTCGCATTTAATTTTGAATCCACTCATTCCTTAGTGCTGGAGTTGCTCAGTAAAATACAAGATGTGAAATATAGCCAGGTATAAAATAGTCAATCAGACATAAAATATTGTCTTAAATATTATAATGTATAAAATATTAATACTCTTAAATATTATAATTTATAAAATATTAATACTCTTAAATATTATAATGTGTAAAATATTAATACTCTTAAATGTCATGATGTATAAAATATTATAATGTAATATATTGTATAAAATATTCATAATCGCATTTAAAATCAAATTTGAAAATCGCATTAAAATCAATTTGTTAGTAATACGTTCCTGTAATATAAATGAAATTAAAATGTAATAGCCAATACATAAATGAAATATACAATATGAAGCAGTAGTTTAACAGTATAAAGCCATAGGCCCAAAACTGATTAATGGCCTTTTCTTTCCTGTTAACGTCATAAATTCGACATCATCTTGTCATTACAATAGGCATGAAATTAACTTCGATTCCCCCCCCTAAGTTCTCTGAGCACGAAGAGAAAGCTTCAAAATTCTCCACTGACAGGACTAATAAGAAGGATATGAAGATAAATCATGAAGTATATGAAGATAAAGAATGAAAGATATGAAGATAAAGAATGAAGGATACGAGGAAAATGAATAAAGGATATGAAGACAAAGGATAAGAATACGAGAACAAAGAATGAAGGATATGAACACAAAGAGTGAAAAATATGAAGACAAAGAATAAAAGAATAAAGATAAAATAAAGATAAAACAAGAATAAAGATAAAATAAAGATAAAACAAGAATAAAGATAAAATAAAGATAAAACAAGAATGAAGATAAAATAAAGATAAAACAAGAATAAAGATAAAGCAATGAAGGATATGAAGACAAAAAATGAAAGATATGAAGACAAAAGTAAAAGACTTGAAGTTAAGCATAAAGAATATGAAGCCAAAGCATGGAGGATATGAAGACAAAGCATGGAGGATATGATGAAGGCGTATATACTTACGGTATGGGTATGATCTTCTCCGTGACGTGGTGGTGATGCTGGTGTGAGCCCGACGCGTGCATGTGGTGCCCGTGTCCTGAGTGTATGGGCAAGTGGATGGGTACGGGATAGTACTCGTGTCCACCCCCACCGTCGCCTTCTTGCTTCTGCAGCACCTTGGCCACTATGCCGGCCGTCAGTAGCTCCATGAGACGGTTGTTGTTATGGTGACGGTGGGCGTTGCGCCCGCGTATCGACCCCATGATGATCAACGGTAGAAACCGCATCATTAGCACCATCTGAAAAGAAACAAAAAGAATGATTTTTATCTATAGAAAGAATGTCTTTGGATATATTGGTATAATTAAGTAGTATAAGCCTTCCTGTATATATACTTAAGACAAAGCTACTCATTCTTGGAAAATATTACAGCCACAGTATCTATGTGCATATACAAGGATAACCTATTGGAACTCTTGTGGTCTTCTAGTTACCATTCCATTTAACTTACCAATTCATCCACCTTACCAATTACTAATCCATCCACCATATAATTATGATCCTGACTTGATGCATCTTTGATTGTGTAAATTTATTCCATAAAAAGAGGATAAAGAGATCATATTTCAATCAAAAAAAATTTTAATTAATAATAACAAAAAATAATTTTTAAAGTGTTAAAAAAATTTATATCTTATGTACCTTTAAAAATATCTAACTTTTTATTTAGAAATGCACTTTGAAACAAAATAATATTTTGTTGAAATGGTATTGTCTGTTCAGTCTAAAAAGTCGGAATCACAGATTTTTCCATCATTTTCTTTAATTAAAATTAAAGCTAAAAAATAAGTATAGTAAGAAAAGTTAGTAAAAATGAGATAATAATCTAATAAAAGCTAATAAGAAATAAAATATTAAAGAAGATTGAAATATTCATGAACAAAATGAAGGGGAAATTAATTCTATCACACGCAGTAAGTTGATCTGATTATTTTAATCGAAGTAATTACTCATTAATTATTACGAATTTACCCATGCTTATGATGAGTAAATTCGTATTGATGCCAGATTGTTAAATTACTTTAACGCCAAAGACTTTGAAACGAGTATGAAGAATTTTTTAAATATCAATGGAAAAATAAAATTGCAATACGTTATATAGCGGATAGTGTCGACGACCTCTTCTCAAGCTATACACAAAACTAGCAATAAAAAGTATAATATGAGTTATTGCATTGCCTTGATATCTACCCTATTTTTAGAAATCCTCAGAATGATAACATTTATAACAGTGTTGAATTTAAATTTTCAGCAATTATTTGCAATTTCAGATGAAAAACGAAGTTGAATTATCATGAGAGATCATGATGTTATTTTGGTTAGGGGTTTTTGAATAATTGAAGGCAACGAGTAATTGAAGCTTAAATCTGCATAGTAAATGAAGCATATATGGCAATTTTCATCCACATTTTTTAAGCGCACATATTTTTATCTGCTTTTACCAGTATTCCATTATTATTGCGTATGCTTCATTGAAAGCAGATGAGTTTTTAACGCATGTCACTTCGAGAAATAATTAGATGCAAAATTATTCACCTAACACAAAGATTTGTTTATTGCTACGAAAAATAAATATACATTATTTTTTTAAGTCGAATTTCTTTGAAAAATTAATCCACATCTCTTAACCATTACATAGGCGTTTTTAACAATTAAATTTGATAAACAAATAAATAAAACGTCAAAATGATACGCAATCTTGAATGGTGAGTCAGATGCACCATCGGAGTGCAAAGGGTTAAAAGTTAGACGTAAAACTATGAAATCATAGATAATTATTTCATTTTAAAATTGGTCGAAATCCAAAACTTTGTTTACCAGTTAGAAATATTAAAAATGAAAATTATGTATATAAAAGGATAGACATCAATAGAGAAATCTCGTGATAGAGAAACCGTTTTAAAATGTTTTATTACTTAAATTAAGGAAAACAAATAATGAGTTTTAAATAATAAGGTTCTCATATGATAACTTGAAATTTACGATCAAATATTTCTTTTGGGGGGGGGCTTTTTTTTAATAGCTTTGTAAGGTAGTATTATTCATTTATAAACACTCTGTATATTAAACGGTCGCAAGCATTCCTGTTGAATGTGAATGTTGAATTAAATGTGAGTTTTCCAACCCTTCACCTGAGCCATCGTTCCATTCCAAGCGAAACGAAAGTACGGAAATCAGCGAGCATCAGCGGAGCGGGGCTAACGAGAGCGGAGATCTCTCCTCCCTCCTCCCCGGTTCCACTCAGTCCCGGATTCAAGGTTACTCGGTACTGCGAAAAATGCTCCACGAGACGATTCCTCCAAAAAACATGAAATCCGACTTTCTGCGAGGGACTGCCAGAGAAGAAGGAATAGAATCGGGGAAAAAGTGCTTTTTCGAGGTCATTCTCAACTTTTGACTTTCAAAAAGAAAATTTAGGACATGGAATAAAAGAAGTGTCTGTTGATCATCAATTAGTTGAGTGATCATCAATTAGTTTTATTATGGTGTAATGGCCATAAGTGGTAAAGATGTTTACTGTTCGAAAAAAATTTCAATTTGTTGACTTTTTTTTTTTAGCTCCGAAATTTTATATTGAATTTTACCTCTTAAAAAGGCAAAAAAAAATTTAAAAATTTATAATTTAACATAAAAATAAATTTTAAGAATTAATAAAAAGAATGACATAAAGCACCGACAATAAATTTCTCTTTTATACTTTATTTGCATTCCGGTTACTTCATTCATAACCATTACAATGCTTTTTTATCTCCTTTAAGTATGGTATTATTTTTTAAACAAATTATATTAAAATATTTAATGCAAGGTGGTTTGAAATTTAAAGCACCATTTATCACATTTTTTTTAATCATGTGAGAACATGAGGTTTCGATTTGGGGTACTTGAAGTCACAAAATGTGTGGGCAACAAATTTTCTATTTGTCCGTTTTAGGTTTAGTAGAAAATAATACAAAAGGTTATCATATTTGCTGATTTATCGCCAGCTAAATTTACAACTTGATATCCAAACTATTCATTCCCTGAATTCTTACGAATTAATTAATTTGTCATTAACCAGTTTAAACCAATTTGAAATAATCACGAGACTAGGAGATTGCGCCTACGTTGATATTTAGAAAAACGATGGACTTTTCTCATCTCAAAATCGGTCTAGCTATTTATAACAAATTGCTAATTCAGAACATTTTTCTTTTTGCTTACTTTTTGCTTGTAAATAAGTAACATGCACATTGAGCAAATAAAAATACACATTTTTTATATCTATACAAATTTAATTAAGAATACAAGTTTTCTTATTTTGATTTACAGCTAAAAATGCAAAATTTGTAATTCCATCAAACTAAAAACATGTCTTCCTTTGAAATTAGTCAATTTTCGGTTTAGTTTGTGTAAATTCACAATTTCTTTTGGATCTTTTCAACTTTGTATAATGATTAATCCAAGTTTTCGTTGCTATTTATTACTTGCTATGAAAATTTTATTTTAACACATTTCAGGTGAGCGCTGTAGATTTGATGTGAAATCTAGAAAGGATTCAGTAAATTCCCTTAAACGAATATAAAATTAAAAAATTTTAGAATTTAAACAATTCTAAGTATTGCAAATATTTGGTGAAAACATAAAAATATAATCACAGATTTTTGCTAATTTACTGTAAAGAAATATGATAGTCCCAATCGTGTATGACCATCATTTTGTTATGATTAACTTTTAGTCGATCGAAATACGAATTACTTCTTAGTTAAAAAAATCAAGTTATATTAAATTATTAAAATATTTAATATTAAGTATTAATCATCAGTATCATAAACTCTTTGTATTTCTTTACTTTCTTCTACAGCTTTCCATCCTTTGAGGAAAGGAAGTAATAGTAGGCGATGATATTTAAATAAAATTACGGGGAACTTACATGAAAAGTAGTTACAATTTCTGATAACTAAAATCAAATGCAACATGTTATATAATTATAGAAACTATTTAAAAAAGATTTTTCATAGCTTTTAGTTTGTATTGATTATGTTTTTTCAAAATTAATACAAATGGACGATTTTGTTTTGATTTTGGAATATTCAATTTTTGGAATATTTTTATGGAGTTTTAATTTTTAGATCGAATTTATTTTTGCATAGAATTTTAATATTTACATAAAAATTATTTTTGGATAGAATTTTAATTTTTATATTGAATTTATTTTTACATGGAATTTTAATATTTATTTGAAATTTATTTTTGCATGGAATTTTAATTTTTGTATTAAATTTATTTT
>JAOUZG010006261.1:2098882-2136478 GCA_026289955.1 Argiope argentata
TTATTTTTGCATGGAATTTTAATTTTTGTATTAAATTTATTTTTGCAAGGAATTTTAATATTTATTTAAAATTTATTTTTATATGGAATTTTATTTTTTTGTATTGACTTTATTTTTGTATAGAATTTTAATTTTTATATTGAATTTATTTTATATGGAATTTCAATTTTTGTATTAAATTTATTTTTGTATGGAATTTTAATTTTTATATTGAATTTATTTTTGTTTGGAATTTTAATTTTTATATTGAATTTTTTTTACATGGAATTTTAATATTTAAATGAAATTTATTTTTGTGTGGAATTTTAATTTTTGTATTGAATTTATTTTTTATCGAATTTTAATTTTTGTATTCAATTTATTTTTTGTATCGAATTTTAATTTTTGTATTGAATTTATTTTTGTATGGAATTTTAATTTTTGTACTGAATTTAAAATAGCGGTGAATTTCTTATTCCAAAAAATCGACATTTTTGGAACAACCTAATATTTAAAATTACTGAAACATTCAAAAGCATAAGTTAGAATTCGATATTAAATCCGTCTTGGATTCCATTTGTTCATTTTGTAGAAGAAAAGAGTTCTGCACGACTGATAAACAAAATTCTGTTCATATTGACACAATTCTTTAAACTTCTTTCAGATTTGACAAAATGGCGTATTTTTTTTACCAGGAGTTAACTTATAATCCTAATCCGTCTTCTTTTGCGTGTCATTCATCATCCAACGCGCATTTTTTTACGTCGAATAACATCCTTCGTGCCTCGGAGCTCTTAGGAATCTAAACATTCCATTAAACACGGATGAGAGAGAATCGTGTGTTTATCCTTCAATTTTTACCAATTAGCATAAGTGTAAACATAATCGCGTGCATCTAAAAAAAACTGTACCAAATGCATGGCAGGCCATCTTGTTTACTTTCTTTTGAATTTGGGTCGCGTGTATCCTAAACCCAGTGCCCGGGGTAAGATTTTTAAATACAATTTCCTTTTGCATTTTTTTTCTAGGTAGTAATTTTTAATTTGAAGAATTTTCTGCAGAAAGAAGATAACTTCATTCTAGATAAGTTTTGACTTTTTTGATAATCTTGTAAAAAAAATCACTTGGTTTAAAAAAATGTAGCTCTCATTGTTAATTTTCGAGTGCTTCAAGAAATGAGGATAATTGTTTCGTTACTTTGTTGCAAGATTTGGGTTGTTGTTGATCCATTTCCATTCTATTACCCTTTTAATTTTGAACAACCTTCAGTAAGCATACAACCATACCCTGCTTGGATTGCAAAATACATATATGTAATAGAACTTACTGTTTTCACTACCAATATATTCTATTACTTTTCAACGAAATATCTCGTTAAGGGGTGACACGTGAAGGAATGGGCACATTTTCGGAATTCCTAATTATTGGTTTTGATTTCTGTCATCATAAAATGCTTTTTAGAGGTTTTTTCCCTTTTTATGCATGTGAGTGTCAATTCGTTTCTGGTTCAACTATTTTATTGTAACTCAGAATTAGTGTTGAGTGTTTATATAGGTAATTTAAAAGGTAAAGAATCTTTCAGAAGTGGACAATTAAATATTAATAATATATCATATATCAATATTTTATCGAATATTTTATATATAATTAAATGTGACCTAAATTATCCATGCTTTTTAAACACGAAACATCAACAAAAATTCAATAAAAGTGTTTTAACATAAAAATTATCATTATTATTTTGCAAAAAATGAATTATCAAATTTTAAGAATAGAAATCATTTTATTCATCATAATTTAATGTCTAGGTTCCTTACGAGGAATAAAAATTTCTCTAAAGTATTTTATTGTGAATAAGGTATAAGTACCTTTTTCCAACTATATTACGAGTTATACGCTGTTTTTAAGCCTATTATATTCGAGAATATTCCGATTTCATCTTTCGGGTAATCCAGCGTTGCCTCATTCATCTTTCCTGTTTCTTCTATTTTTTCTAAATATTAAACATCTTGACGATTGAGTAAAAGCGTCGAGAGTTTTCGAATTCGAGAGCAAATAGTATCCAGCAATGCAAAAATCACTTTTTAAGCTTATTAATCATCTCACCAATTCTCGAAATTGTGATTTTTTTTTTCCATTTTTATTAAATTTATTATTTGTTTTTTGTAATTCAAAGTTTTTATATTTGGAATAAAAAAAGAATTATTGGATTTTATAAAAATTTTATGTGAAGTAAATATATGCCACTCAGAATTTGAATATATTTAACACTTTTAAACTACAAAAATCATGTTTATGCAGGTTCAGACTCGAGTTACATAAGCAATTAAGTTTCAAACATTTCTTAATACTTATATAAAACATAAAACTATACATATTTAAAAAATATTTTCCATAATTTTAAAATTTAAGTTTCTTTTTCTAGAATTACTTTCTTATCGGTTATTTCTATTAGTATAAATGCATTATTTCTCCTGAAAAATTATACGACAAATTTCATCAACCTATCTCTTCTTGCTTTAATTTTAGCATATTCGCATATGAACGGATGAGTTTTGTAGGCTTCCTTTAAAGAATTCCGCTCAAAATTAAGTTGATTGAAATGTATAACTTTTGTGTAAAGATCGCATACCGAATTTAAAATTTGAGCTCATTGCTTTCACTAGTTGTTGTGATCCCAAACCGACAAAAAAGCAACACTAGCTGTCTTCACCAACCTGCTTGTGGGCTGCGGTTTGCCCGGTAGTAAGGTCTCGGCTCGTGAGCCATAGGGTTTCAGGTTGGAAACCCGATTCCACCAATGAAACTTCGTATAACGAGGTCTGTTGCACGTTAAATCCGTCAGGGCCAAATGTCTTACCATTGGTGAGTTGAGAGGGTGTTAACTCAGGTATCATCCTCATCATCTGACTGCGATTCAAAATTACGAGCTCCTACCCAAAATAACCCTAATGTTGCTTTATTATTTATGTTGCGATAATATAACTAAACTAAACTACTAACCCGATGCCAAATGGATAAAACTGATTAACCAGACCACTGTTGGGTACTGGGATTGAGTTCAAAGTGCCATCACCGGCTAGGGCATAAACCTTCCCGTAGGAAGTACGACCAGTCATCGATGGGAAGTAGTCATCATCCACCTCTTTCTATATGCACCAGGACTATGAGAACCAACTACCATGCCGAAAGTTTCTCATTTTGACATGTCCTCCACCCAGTAAAAGTGGGAGAAAAGCATAGCTAATTAAAATATTTTTCGATGCTCTGTTTGATTTGAATTTAAAGATTTATCTGAATTTAAAGGAGAATTTTTCTACCACTACAAAACTTTCTCTCAATACATAAGGAAGTTGAAAACAGGGCGAAAATATCCATGCTTCAGGAAGCCTTAAAAATATAAAGATAAAAAACACTTAAATTTCTATTCTTGTAAAATCTGGTAGGCAAAAGGTAACCACACATTTCTCATTACCAATCATTTATATTGGACTCATGAATATTTCAAAAGCAGTTTGTTATAATGAAATCACTCCTGACGAACTGCCCAGAATAGTAGTCAAACATGTTCCCATTGACTTCAGCCAAATTGAAATTTATCTGCAATTTTATTAAAGTCAGTCACGCGAAAATGTCAGATATATGAGTAACAATAAATACTTTCACAGGCAGAACCAATCGCACAGACGGAGGACAAATATTTTAATGTAAGGATTATAAGTTATTAAAGATATTTTTGAAGTTTTGAAAAATGACGATGATTTATTGTTTTTGAAAATCAGATTTGGACAGTTTCAAACCGAAATAATTTTGGTTTATGCAGTATTTTTATCGATTATAAAATTGAATCAACTCTAGAAATGGTAAAAATGCATTAAAAAATACATCCTTACCAGAATCAAAACAAGGAAAAACTATTAAAAAGTCTAATATCATAAGGTATTTTTTTTCTTTCTTGATTATTTTATTCATAGTATCATAGTGTGACCAGGATATGTTATAGTTGTTTGATTTTTTCCCCAGAACCATAATGGGATAAAATTGAAAAACATCTATTTACCTTTTTATTTCTAAAACTAATTTTGTTTAAGTACCTCAAAAAATAGAAAGCACGAGTTTCTCTTTAAACGATAAAAAGAACCCCTCAAAAAATCGTAATGTCATTTCATGTTCTTTAGCAATTGTTATATAAAAGAGGTTTCCGTTTCGCTAATAGTCATTAAATATACGAATGCTCGGATATCCTTTAAATATTGTTAAGAAATATACGTATCTCCCTAATCAATCTAGATGGACGTCTCTAATGAGCAAAGTAAGCACCATGGGTATTTATTCAATGACACATAACAAAAGGGGGATGAAGCTGCCATTTAATATTCAAGTGACTCAAGGAAGGTGTGGATGGGGGTTAAAAGCTCCTTAAAACAAACGTTCAAGGGTGGGAGGGTGTTATTGTCAGAATTAAAAGCTATGGCTTATACATTCTCTCCATGTTCTCTTACTAGCATTATTCTAAGACTAGTAGGTCGATGTGTACTTTCGAAACATTTTCCCGCTGTAGTGGACTTGTTATTGAAGGTTTTCTTTTCAGAGAAACACAAATATGAGTCAGTCTTATGAGAAAGGATCCTCATATACAGGATATCCACTTTATCTTTTAAGAGGAAGAATTCTTTCACAGTATTAAAGTGGGAGAAAATATAAAAACTTCTCTTTTATAAACTGTATTGTGCTTTGAGGACAAATCTATGTAGAACTAAAAAATACAATTTTAAAAATAAATTGCATATAAATTTTGAAAATTTAGGTTTTAGGAGAACGATTTCTGGTCTGTAAATTTATAATCTCCACCCCCATTATATGCAAATGAATGTCAATTAGATTCTTTGCCCTTTTGAAGAGAAATGAAGGAAGGATATTAAAACAAATATTTATTTTTTAAAAAAATTCTTATTAGAAAAGTAGTAGTTTATTAACTATTGTACTTCGTTTTAAAAATATATAAAATTTAAAGTATTTTTAACAGTCCATCTAAACATCCAACCAGGAAACTTAACTCATCTCAGGTTTTCAATATAATGTAATAAGAAGTTATATTTGAGTGAATCATTAAACCTATTCAATTTTAATAATCAAATTAATTATTTATGAAATACAAAAGAAATTAAGAATGAATGTCTACTGTTTGAAAACATGATTTTTCATTTTGTATTCCATATCAGGTGCACTTCAAACAAATTTAATAACAGAATTTTATTTTGTTGTATACAATATTGAACAAACAGAGTACTATAATTATTGAAAAATTCTATCTCAAAGTTTTAGTGTAACTCCATGTTTGAAAATCCCGACATTTCCTCTCAAATATAATTTTGGAATTAAATTTATCTACCAGTATGGTAAATAAAACAAATTGTAATGGCCTCCTGAAAACCTTCAAGCATATTCTCCAATTAAAAACTTATCCAGTTTCATTTGCATCAAACTGTAGACGTTAGATAAGGTCACGAATACTTTTTCGGTAATGATGAACTATAGTTATACGGAATACAAATTTTTGATGTGAATCTAGCATTTTAACAGAATAAATTGTGTTAATACTGATAATTTTGATAATGTGAAATCTATGAGTATGACTTGCGTTCATGTATCAATTCTTGAATACATAAACAGGATGACTTAAAAATACAATGTGAAACAAAGATACAAATGCATAGATACAAATACAAAAAAAAAAAAATGCCGCATAATTTGATTTGCTAATAAAGTTATGCACTTCTGTAAGTTCAGATAAAATTATGCAATTCTAAAAAATTATCTTAATAAATTGCTAAATTTTTAGCCAAATCTGGTGAAGGATTAATAATTATTTTATTAATTCGAATGCATATCAAAGTGATAATTTTAAAGAACGCATTCAGCTTCAGTGACCGATTTTAGAATCATTTTCACCTAAATTGCATATATTCATCAAAGTTTTGAGAAAATCAATTAAAGAAGGAGGTGAGATACTGTTACAAAATGATTTCTAGTTTCACTTTTCTACTTGATGAAGTTTAATATAAATCTTATCTTCTGAAGGAAATACAAAAAAATCAAATACAAAAAAAGTGAGTGGATAAAACTTTCACTGTTTTATCTGGCATTGTTTTGAATAATTATTCTCTTAATATTTTGAAATCAAATAAATTCTTCCAAATTTACAATTTATCTGTTCTTAAATAATTGAAATGAAAACAAGCAGATTCAGATATGCCTATAAACTTAGCTTCCAGATCGGTAATTAAAAAAGCAGAAATATGATCTAAAGCTCAAAATAATCGACATTTTTATTTATAGGATTTTTACGATCTCCTTCGACCAGTCATCTAACGATTATTCCGTTTTATTGTTCCGAGTTCAGCTTACGATAAAAGCGTTCAGCCGTTCATGCGGAACGAATGCGGCATGAACGGGAACGATCAAAGGCATTGAATGGCGGCGGCATGCAAATTATTTGATGTAAATTGGATTTATCTATGTGAATTTAGTTAAACTCCGTAACTATGTTTCGTGATAATACGGATTTAAACTATCAACTTTATGTTAATGTCTTCCTAAGATTTGACATAAAACAGGAAAATTAGTGAGATTGAATTTCTTCTTATCACACGAGATAACACGCAACAACCTTGATTAATTTTTTAAAAAAATTAAACAAATTATTCAGGGTTGAAAGAATTTAAACCTTAAACTGTCTAGTACAGAGAGGACACACCTATATGAATTAGCGTGCCATTTTTCTAAAAAATGGTAAACGAGATATAGACATGCCATCTAATAATTTTGACTTATGATTATTGGGAAATAATACTAACAACTCAAAATTCTTTATTTACAACGAAAAAACACATTTTGTACTATATAATAGTAAGGATTTCAGTTATACGTGTAATTCAAATTAAACTAACATTAGTGCAACTTCTTTTGTTGCAGATTAAATGGCAAATATATGAATGTAGGATTTTACTTTTAGTAGAATATATGTTGAATTGAAGACATACGCCAAAAGGTTTCTAAGCGAATCTTTAATGTTATTAATCTGTGAAATTAACGACTCCCAGGCATTGGTAGATGAAATGGTTAAAATAGTATGAGCCAACTTCTTGAAACAGTTAAATCTGTCTGGAATCGAATTCCATGTTTCCAAAATTTCGTTACTGCAGTTTTTACTTATATTGCTTTTTATTCTTTCTGTTTCAATCAGTCCCGCCTTTTTCCTTGTTTCAATAAATTTTTGAATCCATACTGACTAGACTGGAAACCAGACAGTTACATATAAAATTCATCTATTTCCAATCAATTTGTTCGGTTTATCAAATGAAGTCACAAACCTTTTTTATCTTTACCGTGCCCAAAATATTATGTTGCCCACCATCAATGGCGCGCATGCCAATAGTTTGTCTTCTCTGGTCTAGTACAAAAAGGTCTGATTATTAATTATAAATGCTATGACCACAGACTCGCTGTATTAATTTAATAGAGTCAATCAATTTTAATTCAGATTATACTCGCACGATAAATATAGATGGTTAACTATGCATCTGAAGTGATTAAATTAATTGCTGAGCAAATTAATCCAGTTTTCCAGAGGGTAAAACTCTGCTAATGGTTTATTTTGTTGCATATCTGGAAAGAGGAGGGGGGACTATTGATGAACAATGGTCTTCATTTAAGAGACTGAGACCTTGAAATCTCTAGTTCGAAACATTATAATTTGGTAATATTTTATATATATATTGGTAATATTTTATATATGTTGGTAATATTTTATATATATTGGTAATATTTTATATATATTAATAATATTATATATATATTGGTAATATTTTATATACTCTGTATCCATTTTACTTTCATAATTTGCACTTGGTTATGTAGCGTTAATAACGTACAGATAAAAAAAATATATTAATAATTATCGCAACTCACGTTTGTATAAATGCAGAAATTAAACCAATGAAAAATTATATGGTAAAATAAATTTTAAAATATTATTTATTTAAATATTATTAAATTTATACTACAATTGTGCAAAAATAAAATGCATACAACTGAAAAGTTTGTTCTGCATTTTGTAATTGCAAGTCCCTAAGGCTTAATTTTTTAAAGTTATTTTTTAATATAATTAATATTATTGAAAATCTCTTAATAAGTATCTACTACCCAAGAAAAAAACAAATTGTCAAATGTGAAAGCCCTAAGTTAAACAGATTGATCCTTTAGAATCCTTAGAATTCTTTTTTTTCACGTGTCGTTTGATGCAGTTAGTAGTTATGATACCAATTAACATCATCGCGCAAAAATTAGTCAGCACATTCTTTTTGTTTACAGTACTTTTGAGAAAAAGTTCAATTATGTTTAAACCTCCGCTAAAATCTTTAAATTTGGGGAATACTTAGTAATCCATAATCATTGCGCGTAGTTATCGATAATCATACTTTTAACATTAATAATAAAATTTCGTTACTCAGAAACAATTATTTGTTGCCATATATTATTTTGATTGCATTAAAATAATATTTAAATTATTGAGCGTAGGTTTTTTTTTCGTGTGGGAGTATTTTTTTTATTTCCATCTATCTAAGCATTATTATTTTAATAAATTAACATAAATCTTGAATCTTATATTTTAAGTATATTCTAAAAACTCATGTTCCTGATTATAAATATGCTGAAATTTCCATTTTTTTATTAAATACGATTGTGATCGCAATTATTTTTAGAGAAGAAATAGAAATTCCTTTTTAGTTTAATCTTTTCTTTTTTTTTTTTTTTATGCGCGAGTTGAATGCAAAATTTATTATTTTATCTTTATTCTCAGTATAGCATTTTGAAATCTTTCTTTATTTCCTTCATAATTGCCAATAAAACTCAAAAAAAAAATTGGAACAAAAAAATCGGAAAATTCTCATTTTTTAAAAACAAAATGTGGCTGGAAAATAAAATCTGAATAACAATATACTAACAAAATGCCAAAAGATACAAAGTATTTCAAAAAGGTTTTTTAAAGATTTAATGATCTATGCGCGACGTATAAAAAAAGTCTTTCTTATTTCCGACAATTTTTATTCTTATTTCATGGCCTCCTTATATTGATATGATCATGTTTCTTGTGAAGATTTGATTCGTAAAATTTTGTCAATTTCTTTCCCTTTGGAAACATTGTAATTTTGTCAATTTCTTTCTTTTCCGAAACTTTGGAATTTTGACATTCCTTTATCATACAAAAAGTCTTTTTTTATATCTGAATGGAACAACAGTTTCATTTAAAGAATTTATGTTCCGCGACGTTTAGCCTAAAGGAATGATTATTAAGTCATCAGAATTATATTTGTCAGGTCAATACATTTAGATTTTGACATAATAAGAAAAGAAAAATTGGATTCTTTCTAGGTGGTCGACAACTCAGATAAAACGGTTTATTGTTATTTTTTTCTTTTTGATATTATAAAACTAATTTTATATACATATTAAGAATCATATTTTAAAAAGAAATCTTGATAGCATAAACTGCCAACAATATTTTCCTATAATATTTTTAAATGTCATGTAATCTTAAAATGTCTCCATAAACTTTCCAATTTCCAATTTTTGTGAGAGAAAAAAATGTAAGAAATGTTTTTGTAACTATATATCAGTTTTATTTTCAAAAACTAGAATTTCGTAGTTAAAATATTTAAACAAATTTAATATAATAAATCTGAATACAGTTCTTTTTGGAGAATTCTTTGCAAGTAGTGGTAAGTTGATAATGTTATAGAATAATAAAATGCTTGACATGGTTTCAAACTTTTAAAATTACCTGACATTTTTAATTCTGACATATATTTTCCCTTTAAATAGTGTAATTGATTAATGGTGGGATAAACTAATTGTTTATAAAACTATTGCACTATTTTAACACCTTTTCTACATATTTAACATTTATTTTAACAAGTACAGAGCAAAATTGTTTAAATAGATTCTATAAAAAACATTAATTCTGAAATAGTAAAATCTTATTTTTAAAAACAGTTATTGACTAATTAAATACAATTTCAGTTCTGTTTACACTTTTCTAGGGACCAGAGAAATAAAAATAGCGCCTTCAAAATTACTATTAAATTATGGTAATACATAGACTATAGGAAACTTTAAAATGCAGAATAATATTGTGTTATGAAAGGCAGTACAATAATAGTATCAAAATATACTTCGAATAAAATGGCGCATATTTCTTCAGAATATTCCATTATTTATTTTTAAAAAAATAGATTATTTATGTGGGAAATTTAAATAACATTACATAAGTGGAATAAATTTATTGTATTAGAAATTCATCAAAGTTAGATTCAAGTAATAAATTTAGAACAGGTAATTTTTTTTCTCTTCATTGGCGACTTTTTTCATGAATTTGGATATATTATAACAGGCACCTGTGTAATTGTTTTATTAAATCAATTTTATTTTGAATTATAATTTTATTTAATATTTTATAATTTTATAGATTTTTTTTCTTTGATAACATTGAGTTTATAAGTTTTATTCATCAAGTAGTAAGTTTTTTATACCATTGAATTCCAAATAAAAACTATTTCAAATAATCAAAATTCATAAGATTTTTCTTTTTATCAATGTCATCACAAATATAAATACGTATTTCGAATCAAAACTTTGCAATAAATTATTTTCCTAGACAAATTATTTTTAAATAACATTGTTAGAGAAAACTGTAAATCCATCGAAAAAATACATTGCGGAAATGATTCAACTAAATTAAAAAAATATTTTCGTTTTATCCCCAAAATTTCGTCTTCTACAATTTTTAACTGCAATTCCAAATTTTTAGAGCTGTATAGTTTATTTTCATCACAACTTTGGTGCCTTTTCTGAAATTATTTTTTACGCAATATTGTTCAAAGACTAAATTATTTTTTTACTAAAATGTAAGCATTATAAAGTAAATTGGATTATTTTTGTACTTAAAACTAATAAGAAAAACATGGAAACATAAATAATATTGGTTTTACAATATTGCTTATTGTTACTTAAACAATTTCTAATAATAATAATAATAAATTAACGACCGCTCTAATGTTTGGCTGGAAACATTATAACATGATAATGATTTAGGATTTATATGTTGATTATTTTACTTTTTAAAAACTATTTTTAATTATACTGCAACGATATAGTCTCATTAAAAGTAACGACAATCTGGTTACGTGATCTTAAGCCTTATAACATGATAATGTTTTAAGATTTATCTGCTGATCTTTATTTTATTTTATTTTTTAAATTATTCTTAATTATATAGCAGCGATGTATTGTCATAAAATTCCATTTATATCGTCTCACAGCACGTGAATATAAGTCAATCTATAAACAACATCATGTTAAAACTAAACACACAATTTTTGCAGAAATCAAACTGTATGCAAAGCTTTCTCATAATTTTGTGCAAATTCACTGGATAAAAAAGGTATAAACCAAAGTATTTACTAATGAGTTTTTATCTAGCAGATTAAAATCTATTTTTTCTACTGAGTATTTTTATTAAAAATGAAAAAAATAAATTATTAATTAAAAATGAAAAAATAATTATCAGAGACTTTAAGACATTAAACCTTTCCATTCTCGAAAACTTCCTATAACAGTTACGATGGAAGTTAATAATGACAACAATTTTTTCTAGCAAATTTAATCCAAATTTGTCGATTGAGATCTTTTCTAAAAGAGAAAAAATTATTTTAAAAAAGCCTAAAATTAACAATGACTTTAAAACATTAAATCTTTCGGAATCTCGTAAATTTTATATAACAGTTCTGATAAAAAATAATATTTAGTAATATTTCTAATTATTTTTATAACTTCTAACTCTGTATGGATTTAACGAAAATCATACATATATTTAAAGAGATCACTATACCACAAAAAATTAAATTGGCATTAGAAATGGAATTTAAATATTAGTTAAATATTAGGAATTTAAATTTTGGCAATTAAAAACTCCATAGTCATGGTACGGTTTATAATAAATGGTGAATAATGTTTTTTTAAAACTGACGGTTCGTAAAATGCCACTAGACTTTTAAATTATATTAAATAAATGAAATAAATATTAATATCTTATTTACTACAGTATATACCTAAATATCTCCTAAAGCTAGCCCTAATCTTCTCAAAACATGAAATATTTTTAATTCTATTCTAAAATATTTTAATATATTTAGAATCCTGTCAACGAAATTCATATTTCAAAGAATGCCACAGAGAATAACCCAAGATTCCAAAATAATCCATACAATTCTTGAAATTTCAAAATCACAAATTTTTCGGAGAAACATTTCAATTTGAAGTTAAGAACTGAAAGACAAATTTGGGAAAACTAACCTTTCTGTTCCAAAATATGGGGAGAGGAAGAGAGAGAAGCGTTCGAAACCGTTGCAGCGAAGAGAATGATCCTTGGACCGGTTCGTTAAACGACTTTATGGTGAGACTTTTTCCCACTCTTTTGTCCCGGGGGACAGTTTTTGACTGTCTTGTTTGTACAGGGAAAAACATTTGTTTCCCGCTTAATTATCATCCGCCGGTCAATCTTTCAGGAGAGAAAATTTGCATTGTGTACTTTGCGGATTTGAGGATTCTTTGGTTTCTAAATATAATATTTTGAAAATAATTAATGCAGCATTCATTAATGGATATTCACAAATTTAATGTTCTTACATACTAAGCCAACTTTCGGCTTTCTAATCTCTTTGCTTTATTTAAATAATGATACAGTAGTAGTATTTGTCGTTTTGTTTGGTATTAAGCTTAGAATATATTTTAAAGATTTTAGAAATTCGCTTATAATTGTTAGATATTTGAAAGATTTACTTTGTATCTTTAAAAGCGAATTTTGGAGGATTTATTTTGCACCGTTAAAGAAGAATTTTGGAAGACTTATTTTGTAAATTTAAAAACCAATTTTGGAGGATTTACTTTGTACCTTTAAAAACGAATTTTGGAGAATTTACTCTGCGCCTTTAAAGAAGAATTTTGTAGGATTTCATTTGTACTTTTAAAAACCAATTTCGGAGAATTTACTTTGTGCCTTTCAAACCGAATTTTTGGAGGATTTACTCTGCACTTTTAAAGAAGAATTTTGTAGGATTTATTTTGTACCTTTAAAATCCAATTTTGAATGATTTACTTTGTACCTTTAAAAACGAATTTTGGAGAACTTACTCTGCACCTTTAAAAAATAATTTTGTAGTATTTATTTTGTACCTTTAAAATCCAATTTTGGAGAACTTACTTTGTGTTTTTAAAACCGAATTTTGGAGGGTTCACTTCGCACCTTTAGAACCGAATTTTAGAGGATTTAGTTTGAACTTTTAAAAACAAATTTTGCACTATTATATTTCATAAATAATATGAATGGAAAGATTTTACTAGTTTTGAAATAACAACTTTCAATAAAAAAAATTCTATTAAAGGATACCTTAAGATTAATAAATGTTTTTAATGAATATTATTTTAGCATACAAACCAGAATCGCATTAGGAAATATATGCTCTAAGTTACAATTTAGGAACATAAGAACTGTATTTACGAATATATAAAATAAACTGGTTGCTTTAAGGAATATAAATATTAAAATTATCGCCTCATTCTAAAATACTGTAGGACAAGAAATCTAGTGACAATAAAGGGAGTCCTAAAACTAATGCAAGATTTGAATTTTTCCATCAGTCATGCAGTAAAGTGTTGACGACCTTATTACAATAGTCATTTCAAACCGATAGTTTAGGATTAGAAAAAATGGAATGTAATACTAAAGCACAGTAACGTTAATAAAAAATTTGAATTAATAAAAAAATCAATTTATTTTTCTTTAAATAGTTATATTTTTATTGTATTGCAAAGTACACAGGATAGGGTTAGGCATGGAATAACACATATGGCTTTGCTGGCACATACGCACTCTTTTCTTGAAATTTTTCATAACCATTTTGAATAAATGTAGCTGAATTTCGTTTATACAGCGTTAAATTACCTCCTTCAATGCACTTTGGATTTTTTTGGCAAAGATCTTTAACTTCAAACAACATAAAAAGTAATCCAATAGTGCTAAATTCCTCAACTAGAGGTACAATTTTTTAATTTTCGAACTGCTCTCGCTAGACTTTTATTATTATATAAATATTGTTTAACATTGTAAACATATTGTTCTATCATGTAACACTCGATTTTTACTAACCTTAAACTATCAGCTGTTAAAGGATTTTTAATAGGGTTGTTAACACTCTACTGCACGAATGGCGGCAAAGTCAAGTCTTGCGTTCATTTCAGGACGCCCTTTACTATCTAATCTATTTTTAAGTTGAACAACAGCAATTAACCACTGCTTATCAGCCCTTTTTCTGAAGAAGTGTTTTCAAATATATATTATTCTTGTTTAATGAATTATGTATTTCATTTCATAGAAAAAAAATAATAGGCAAAGCTATGAATAGAGATACAATTATTAAAGTTAGTGAATATAAATTGTACTCAAATTATTCAATCATTTATGGTTATTCAAACACTGATAACTGATAGCAGTATTTTAAGATTGACTCCTAAGTTTGAAACGACAGAGAAACCATGTGTTAAATCTAGAGCGTTTTGACTTCTTGGAACATATATTGACCACCATTTGGATGATCCATCAATTCTTTTCCAAACTATTCATGGTTTGTTCATTAATAAATAAAAAAGACACTAATTTCATTGTAGCATAATGTGCCAATCAACTATCATTTAAAATTAAATAAAATGAGCACTTTTAAAGTGAAACCTTCGACAATATCATGGATATTTAAGTCATTTGTTAAGTGAATTGAAGCTCTATTTCTTGTACGTGAGTATTATCCGTTGACTATGATGGGCACCAAAATTTCAGGCAGGTTTAGGGAAATAGATGTCAAAATAAAGCATCGGTCTCATTTACGGCATTCAAACCAGTTAAAACATTCATCTCTTTAAATCTATTGCAGTATCTAAACTGTTCTAATAAATGTAGTTAGGCGAATTTTAATCAAACTCTTTATTTTTCCATTCAATTACTGCAATTGGTTCACACTCTCCCTATATATATCTTGTGCAAATTTTCAACTTTTAGTAAAATGTTTTTGTTCATCCATTGAAGTTGAAATACATTTTTTTAAAATTGTTATGGATGACACTGCATTTTAATACAGTTTAAACAAATATTAAATTATTGTTTAAATTAAAATAATTTTTAATACTTTAAATAGAGTTTTAGCAGTTTGCAATGAAAATTGAAATCAACAGCTAGCAGCTAAATCGGTAAAATGCGAGAATTTCGGGATTTTTCGCGAGAAGGTGAAGAGTGCGAGTTCAATTCTTACGAAAGTCGATAATTTTTTGATAAATTATTTATTTTAATTGCAGTTTTCAGTAAAAAATAACTAAAATAAAAAATTTCTTTGCTGATCTATGTAGGATTTGACTTTAATTTTTTTTAAATATTACTTGTTTCTGAAATATAAAAGTTTGTCAAAAACACAAAATGCTAATTGACTCTACAATTCCAAAAACAGTGATAACATTTCGTGGAGTTATCAAAAGATTTCTCATGATTAATTCCATGCAACGTTATTACAATTAAGTAAATAAAATAACGCATTAAATTTCTATATTGAATATTCGATTTTTTAAAGGACCTTGTATATTAATAACGCTAAAATTAAAATACGTCTCGAAGCTTATTGGTAAACGTATTGTCATAATTAATTAATAAAAAAAATTACGATCAGCTCTATAAGCTTTAAAGTATTATTTCAAAGGAAAGTTGAAGAATAATCTATATTTAATATTTCTATTAAAACTAAAATTATAGATATATTTTTAAACAATGAATTTTAGAAAGAGATTTAAAACCTACAATTACTCTGAAACACAAAAAAAATACTAAATTAAAACCATTTCAGAAAAAGTATAACGTATCTTTAAATGTCGTTCTTTAATAAATAGATGCATAAAACTTTACCTGAAGTAGGTTTATTTGTTTACCTACACGCGCTTTAAAATCGTTTGCACAATGTTAACTTTGTAAGAAAAGATTGTTACGCATAGTTCAAATTAAGAAAATATGCATAATTTAAACAAATCTAAATATTGCTGCAATTAAAAGCAAAAAGGGCAAAAAAATGTAACAAAATTATTTTTATTGCTGCTTAATAAATAAATAACTTATGGAACTAATTTAAAAAAAGAAATAGATTATGAATTTTACTTGAGATGACTGTTCTGTAAAAGTTTCATGGTTAAAGACATGATTTAAATTTATTTTGATGATTATCGTATTTATTTTATTTCCTGATTATCGTATTTGTAATGATAAATAAATTTACATCTAAAATATTTCGTAAAAATGTAATAAGACGTTATCGTTTTGACACAAATACAAATAGAACCATGATATTTTGAATCATACTTCAATTATTTGGATAGTTTACAGATTATTAAAAACATAAAATTTAATTTTTATTTATGTCAAAGCAAAAATACAACTTTAATTTTTATATGTCAATTTATCATTCAATAAGTTTTATATAGACTCATTAATTGCTACAAGATAAAAATTGTTTTGATCTATTACACCACAATAAACAACTGACTTTTTATGTATGGAAAAATCATAACGATACTGGCATAATTATTATAAACAAGATTATTTTGATAAATTAAATTGATAAACCTGCTAAAAATACTATTCTTGAATTGAATCAAGCCTTTTGAGGCAACCTTTTAATTCAAAACAGTTAATCAGATCAAAGTGAATGTTTCTCAAAAGTAGAATGTGTCCTTATTTTTCGCAATTGTATTCTGTTAGGGGAACATTAAATAACAAAGTAATAAGGTACAAAGATACTCAAACTGCAAACTTTAGTTCCACATCTTATTTTGCATATTTTTTAAAAATAATTATAGATAGGTAACAAAAGAAAAGGAACATTTCTAGAAACTAATGAACCGTACATTGTCCGATAAAGAGGATTGATTCTGAAGTCCGAATTCAATGATTCTCATCAACAGAATCAGAAGATACTGATAAAACGAAAATAACTCGTTATAAACCTAAGGCCAATCAACTCATTTTATTCAGTAGGCCATGCTTTACAAGTTATTTTGCAAACATATGGTCAATGTAAATCGCTGAGATACGAGCAAAAAAAATTCCATTTGAAGCATATGCGATTCAAATTATTGTGCTACGAGTCAACAAATAATATTTAAAAAAATTAAGTAAATTCCAACTTAGATCAAAAAATAAAATTTTTACTTTATTTACTTTTTATTAAATAATATTACAATTAATATGAATAATAGATCAAAAAATTATACCTGGCGAAAACAAAACCAAGTTTCTAATAATCACGGTTTTTTTAAATGTCAATTTTCTCTTACAAGAAACATTTCGATATTTACATATTAGACTGTCGACGCCAACGGTTTAGTGAGTCATTGGCGATGGATTCAAATTTGGCGATAAACCATAAACGCCAACGAAACCAATAAATTGGCGGACGATAGTTAAGGTTTGAACAATTTTTTTTAAATAATGGTGGTCTTTTCCCATTATTCGATGTTTAGCAACTCATTGGCGATGGCTTCAAATCTGGCGACAAAGATTTATGGTTTAATACGTACTAACATTTCAAATTTCTATAAAAGGAAAGTTTAATTAACTTCAGAATAATCAATTTGTCTTTGTTGATGAAGCACTATAGTTGTAAAATATCAGCCGAAAATTCCTATAGTAAAAGGAATTTCATCGGGATATCAAAAAAATTACGTTAGAATCTTTCGAAAAGAAGCGATGCCAGAAAATAAAAATAAAATAGCATTGTATTTTGAGTTGAGCTATTTAACAGAAACTCTAAAAATCAGAATGTTTCACGAAAATATATAATCATTTTCTGACAAATTTAGATAATAAGGATTCTATGCCTAATTGAACATATTAAAAGGAGACATTTTAGAAGAAATAATCTGATTATAGTGCTCCATTTGCTTTATTTCAATACGGTACATTTCCTATTTACTTTATAAACTAGAGAAAAAAATTATAAAAGCTTATTATCGTTTTCTTCAATGTTTCTATTTATTCCCACGATATCCAATATCATTCTTCAAGAAATGGTTTTATTTGGGAACGAATCTAGCTCGTAAACTTTATGTACTTTAAAAAAACATCTCTTTCATTTTAAATGTTCTACAGATAATATATTTATTAACTGACTTCTTTTTTTATATCGAGTACACAATAAAATGAATCAAAATCCTATCAACACTTCTATCGATAAAAGATTGATATCTTACAACATTTTTCTAGCAAAATCCTAATAGGAAAAAAACTGAAATCTCGCTGGCTTATGACGTTATAATAAGTTTCAATCAATGCCTTTGACCGTGTAACGTACACCCATCTGCAACATACTTTTTTTTCTTTTTTCAACCGTTTTCTGAACACCATACCAATAATCAGGCAATAAAACACGAAAGTGTTTTCTCCCTTTTGCTTTCGTAGATGCCTTTTTTACTTGTTCGATCGAGTGAGAAATCGTCTAAGACATTTTTTTTTTCTCCTCTCCTTGTTGAAGAGACTGTTAGTTTCAGCGAATTGAAATTCGAAGTTTCTTAAAATAAGTAACGCTCATTTGACGCTAAGATGGAGAATAGTTGTCGTAATGATGGGCCAGAACTCACTTCATGCCCTGTACTCTCTGGGGTCGGCAAACCGCATAATACAGCGTCGATTAAAAGTGAAAAGTATCTGGGGCAA
The DNA here is from genome assembly GCA_026289955.1 of Argiope argentata. Lineage (NCBI taxonomy): Eukaryota > Metazoa > Arthropoda > Arachnida > Araneae > Araneidae > Argiope > Argiope argentata. The sequence goes on from JAOUZG010006261.1 coordinate 2,117,721, forward strand.
TGACCAACAATTGCAAAGGTGAAATATCCACCAGAGCGCGCAACAAAGTAATAATTTGTAAGCTGTCAGTCGTTACAGATCTGGAAAATGCTTCGATTCCATTTTTAAGTAAGTTATTACATTTTCAGGGTACAGAGGGTACAGTGCAATGTATAAGTTGGTACCCACTTTGATGTCAAAAATTAACAATGCCTTGAAAAAGATATATATTGAATCACAAGAATAGCAGCAAAACCAAATGTTTTCCTTCTTCAATTTTATATTTAGATATTTAGATTCTTTAGTGCAAGAATAGGCAATTTTTTTATATTTGTGGTTTAAATACGATTTTTAAAAAATTAAGATATTCGAAACTGTAGTTCAAAAAAGCATAGACTGGAAATATTTTTGACTAAATACGTTCATTATATTCTGTTTTTTAAATTCATTTATAATTAATTTATAATTATATCAAAATTTAATCGTAATTATTTTATCTATATTTATATAAATACCAAAAATTTACTGTAGTATAAAAATTATTAAATAGTTTAGATAAAGTGCTTAAAAAAATTGTATCTAATACCATTGTAAAATTATTAAATAGTCTAGATAAAGTGCTTAAAAAAATTGTATCTAATACCATTGTAAAATTATTAAATAGTCTAGATAAAGTGCTTACAAAAATTGTATTTAATAGCATTGTAAAGTATGGGAGCATAAATCTAATACCTAAATTAACAATAAAATATATTCTATAATTTATCATGTCAGAGCATGATGTGGTTTTGGTTAGGAGGTTTAAAGGTCTCTGAAATTTACGAGCAAAAAAATAGTTTTTCTTACTTTTACCAGCATTGCATTATTATTATGTATGCCTTTTCGAAAGCAGTTGCGTTTTTAAAAGCCTGATAAAGAACTGTTAGCTGTTATTCATAGCTGTTATTTCATCTTAAAATCGATCGAGCTCCAAAACTTTGTTTGCCAGCTAGAAAAATTGAAAATGAACGTTTTAAAAAAATTATCATTATAGAGGGATAGAGACTGATAGAGAACTCTCGTGATAGTTTCAAATCGATTTAAACCGGCTAATGACAGATTAAGATAAATAATGACTTAAAAATATTAATGTTCTAACATGATAGCGTGAAATTTACGATCGAATATTTCATTTTCTTTATCACTATTTTTATTATTTATTATTTTTCTAATAATTTATTAAAATTGGAAAAAAATACGAAAATAAAATTTATGTCACTAAAAACTATTTACCGAATTTCAAAGTAATGTGAAGACAATTTTTATGTAATATATCGTCCAGAATTATAGAGGAAAATCACTAAAATTCTATTTAATTTTTAATAAGATCTAATTGAAACTATGAATCATCTCCTATTCAAGAAATAATTATGGGTTAACAAAGAAATTTAACAGCTGTCAGTGATCCACCATTTTTTATCATATAGTTAGAATTTCTAGATAGTATCACAGCTTATAAGAATTACTCTGTTAAAGTAATAAGTATTTATAAATGTGATAAATATTTTAATTCCACGTTGTAACAAGGCTGATTTTAATTCTCGCCTTGTTTTGATTATCTGTGGACAGAAACTGGAAATAATGAAATTCTGAAATTAAGTCACAACTGATATTTAAAAAAGAAGAAAAAATTATTTTCCATTAAAAATTAAATAATATTCATAATAATAAGGGAATTTACTTTCATTTCAATCATTACTTTTTATGCTTTTACGATTTTTTTCGTTCCCCTTCAGAATATTTTCGAGTAAATTAGTTTTCAAATATTAGCACAATAATAAAAATGTAGTCGAAAAAACTTTTTTTTATTATAACAACTATTTTTTAAGTATTAACCAAATTACATTTTATCAAAAATTCGCGCAAAAATGCAGTTTGAGTCCTAAAATTAAAGTAGAAAAAGATTTTCAGATTTTCTCCTCTAAAAAAAGATGTTTTTTTTTCAATTTTCATAAAAAAATATAGAAACTTAATTGTATCGAAACCTCTGTATAAATAAGGGAACTGAAACTCGGAAAGATTTCACATTGGAGTCAAAAGTTAGTGGAATTACAATTCCTTAATTTCTCATACCAACACACTCAAGAATTCACGCTTAAGATTCTAATACACTTAAATAAAAATTAAAACATGGAAATCACAGAAAACAGTTTTTTTCAACATGATAATGTTTAGTGCCTTGCATGCGAGTGTAAAATAATGGTTAAAGATACATAATTAAATAAAGATTGAAATGAAATCTGCTACGCATATCTCAATGTATCATGTCAGAGCATAATTTCTTTAAGGGCCAAGCACCAGGTGCTCGTGCAAGTTAGATTATATTTTTATTCATTTTAATTGTTTCATTGAATTATTAATTTTTCTATTGCAAACGACCCAAAAAAAAACTTTACTTTGTATTTATTGTTTAAAAAAATATCACATTTCCTATTTATTTCATTTCATATAGTCACGTGTTCAAAATGATCTTTTTCTAGGTTTTATTTGCTGTAGTCATTAACTTTTTTTTAATCAAAGCTTTTTTACATGAAATGGCTACGCGTTATCAAAAGCTGATTTTTTAAGAATTTCATACAGATAATAAAATTTTATTTTTCGCCAACGGATTTTTTATGGACGCCACAAACCTCATTCCCAAAATAACATCATGTTCTAATATGATGATAAATCATTCAAAATTCACCAGAAGTAAATTGGCTTATTGATAGTAGTTATTAAATTTGACTCATGAATCTTTTTGGGTCAGAAATCCTTTCTTTTTTCGGAATTTTAATTAGCTTTTTAATTAAAAATCAAGTAAAATTTTTACTTTTTTCTCAAAAACTCATGAACAAATAGCACAAAAACTAATTTTCGTCACTTCGAAATTCAAAAAAATTAGCTTCAAAATTTTTTATTTCAATACAATTTTGGTTTCTATTTTTATACAATCATTTAGAAATATTCTAAACGTATTTCACAACAATACTTTCTCTTACTTTAGTTACCAAATTTATATTTAATCACATTGCAATAATATTAAATGCTTTATTATGGCCACGTTTTCTCTGTTATTCGATTAAGAGAAACTTTAAAAAGGATGGAGGACTGAAAATTGATCATGATACACGACTTAATATAAGATATTCAAATCTCTTTTAATCTTTTTTTTTAATTTGTGTATCTACACATAAACAGAAAAAAATTAATACGGATTGATTTATATTTTCCCCTATCATTTTGTAAGTAACCATTTTGAAAAATCCCAATTTTTATCCCAATTATTATAAAAAAAGAGATATTGAAAGCAAATGGCTAAATGTCACTTAACTCCATTTATTTCAATTTTACAAAAAGAAAAAAATTAAAGAACAATTGAAACAACCAAGATCGTTAACAAATCTTTTTTTCTCATATGATACGATCATGAAACCAAATGCTAACTTTTAAAAATTCAAAAATATCTTTTCAGGAATAACAAAAAAATTCAATTTTTATTGCTCTTGTAAATTTGAGAAAACTAAGATAATTGATTTAGCTAGCTAAAGAAATATTAATCTTGCATTTTTTTTTTGGTTGTTTCTTTCTGTTCTGATCCAAATAAGTTTTGTTATTCTTCTTTCTTCGATGGACTAAAATTCCTTTGCACTTGATCATTGAGTTTAACAAACCAGCTTTAAAGATTGATTTTCGTATTTTAACTTCCAAAATTTTAAACATTATTATTAAGATAATTATGATGATGACGTGTCCCCTTTTTACAACAGAAAGAGGTGTGCAGTAGCTTCTGAAGGTGTAATAAGATAATAAAAGCCATAATTTAAACAACATAAATTTAAAATACACCATGCACTAAAATTAAAAAAATACCAGTAAAAACACACCATTTTACAAAAAAAAAAGTTTCCAAGTTAAATCTAATTTTCTCCGCTCTTACAATGAACTAAAAAATTTAAATAATTATAAATAATAATAAAATTTTAATAAATAATTATAAGACCACCAAGGAAATGAAATTTGTAAGATACATAAATTAATTGTTGAAATTTTAATTTTGTAATTTTTATATTTAAGTAAAATGTAAAAGTCATTTTTAAGAATAAAAAGTTCAGCACTTTTATTTTAGATTTTAAATGGTAAGAAACTGTATCCCCACCTTTAATTCCTTTATTTATCGCTATGCATTTTGCTATGCATATCGCTATGCATTTAAAACTGATTAACGGATTATTGCAGCAAGCATATCTCTTGGACACTAATGGGACATCTATATAACTTTAAACTTGTAATACTAATTTAAATAGCTCTTTAAAAAGTAATTTGGAAGGAAAGAGTATTCAAGCATCATGACTCAACCTCTATTTTAAAAATCATTTTGAAAAAAAATGAATATAGTTTAAAATGAAATCTGCTGTGCATATTTCAATGCATCATGTCAGAACATCATTTCTTGAACGGCCAAGCACCACGTGCTCTTGCAAGTTAAATGATATTTTTATTAATTTTAATGGTTTCATTGAACGAGTCACTTTAGTACTGCAAACGATCCAAAAAACATTGTCTCGCTTTTAATGTTTAAAAAATATATCACATTTCCTATTTATTTCATTTCATATAATCCCGGGCTCAAAGTAACATTTTTCTAAGTTTTATTTTTTGCTGTCATTAACTTATTTTTTTTATCCAAGCTTTTGTAAATGCGATGGCATCTAGTTATTAAAAGATGATTTTTTGAGATGCTAGGCTCGTGCAGATAATAAAATTTTTGTTTTTCACTTACGGATTTTTGTTCATACTAAAAATAACATCATGTCCTGACATGATAATAAACTTATTTAAAATCTATTACTTTCACTTGTGTAGATGGATGGAAAAAGATTTTTAAAAATTCGTAAACAAGGTGTTAAAAACTATTATTAATTACAGGGCTAATAATTGTTCATTAAAAAAAATTAACGTTGTCAAAAAGACAGTTTATTTGAAAACCTTCTTTGAAGACCAATTTTATTTGTCAAAAGCTTTTGGCAACACTTTCTAAATATAGAATTTTAAATAACTTTGGCAAGATCAGTTGTAGTTCATAACTTCAAATAAATAAAGAAATTAAAAAAAATTAACTTACAGAAAAAGAATTCGGTGACGAGTCATTTTTAGATCGTTCTAGATATTTCTGTCACCAAACCACACGAAAAAATTGTTGCACACTGTGAGAAAGAAAATAAACGTGCGGTTACACCAAATAGTTTGTATTTTTCTCGCTTTCACAAGATTAACCAATTTAATACTTAACGTCATTTTCAAAATTTGACAGGCCATTTCTCAGTCATTGACAAAACACATTTAGATTAAACTTTCTATGGATCCCCTGAAGGCAAGTGAAATTTTCAAATTGAGAGTAATATAGTTACATTAAGTTTTTTTCATTTCGATTTAAAATATTTCGAACTACTTGATAAGAGATACCAAAAAAAAAAACATCACAAAAAATTTCAATAAAAAAGTATGACATTTCAAAAATGATTAATGGAATATTACATTTTGTTTTCCTCTTTTCATATTCTACTTCAATTTTGTTAACTATCCAGCGAAATGCCTTTTTTTTTTTTCAATCTTCTTTATCAGAGCAATTTGCATATGTTTCGACATGATCGTCCAATTTGCCGATCATATCGCAAACAAAAAGCTTTCCAATTTTGTAATGGAACGTAGCTTTTATTGGGCGCATGATCAGAAGTTGTTTTTATTTAATAAATATATTAGTTATGGGGAATAACATTTAGAACTGAAACGAAGTAAGAGCTGCATCAAATCCTTTTGTCAATGCGTAAACAGTTAAAAATGAACTTTTGAGGAAAATTTTAGCCATTTTTATTTTTCCAAGTAGACTATAAAGATTAGCTTTGATTTCTGCATTGTAGATGTCACTCATAATTCCTTAAGCTTCTAAAAATGTGCCTCCAAACATGATTTGCATTTTAAATGCAAAACAAATGAAATTACTGATAACAAATTTAAAAGATAAGAAGTGGTGGTGGCGGTATTAACCATAATCAGAAAGATTTCATATTAGATTTTTCTAAATTTGAAAACATAATAATAACTAAACTATGCATTATTCAGAGAAAGTGAAATATGATTTAGAAAATAAGACATTTGATTGATACTTTTAAAAAGTATTTCCATTTGTTAAAAGCGAATAATTAATATATCTCAGTGATAAATACACTCAATTTAAAAGTCGGTTAAAACTATGTTAAATCTCTTGATTCCTTTTTTATTTCTTTTAATAGTTTTTCTGAAATTTATGGTGTTAATTATGTTACTTCACAATATTTATTACGGAATCTCTAAAATACGTTTCTCTACCATATAAGATATTCACTACCTAAAACGTATTTTAATCCTTTGCACTCCGATCGAGCCTCTGACACACCATTCAAGATAGTGCATCATTTTGACTTATTATTTATTTATTTTTCAAATTTAATTGTTAAAAATGCCTACGTAATGTTTAAGCGATGTAGATTAATTTTTCAAAGAAATTTGACTTAAAAGAGTTATTTATATTTATTTTTCATAGCAATAAACAAATCTTTGTATTAGATTAATAATTTTGCATCTAATTATGTTTCGGAGGGCTAAGGGTTAATTATTTGACTAACCACTTGACATACGAATTTATTTAACTTTCTAATTAGATAACTCATCTTATTTTGGTAATTTATTGTTAATTGATTTTTTTAAATTAATATTTGGAGCATTTGGGATACCAAATCGTTTCATATTGATTTTTTAAATACTTAATTGCAGACTTGAAAATAAAAATTCAGTAATTCGATGCGCGTGTCAGACACGTCATTGTATGCGAAGTGGTTAATAACATTTTGTCCATAATTGGACCATTTTTTTAAAAATTAGGAAAATTCTTATTGATTAATTTCGACAAATATATAAGATACAAAGATCGTATTGATTAGGCTTAAGAATTTTCTAAAATAGTAATATCGTGTTGAAATGGCAAGATACCTTTAAAAGAATCGCTTCTTCTTTTTCCGTTAGTCATATTGCGCAAACGGTGATGATTATATCCAACAGTTTTCGTGGTTTTTCTCATTCATTTCTCATGAAATATATAAAAAATTCCCATTAAATTAGCTGTAGTATTTTATTTTAAGCTATCTTTTATAATTTTTTGAGATATGGTATAGTATTTTTCTCGTATGACAAATTTTTTCTCCTTTAAGCTTCCTCATAATAGATTCTTCCTCTTTTAAGTTTTCTCTTATGATAGATTCTTTACATGAAACACTAGAGCAATGTAGCAATTTAACAGACTCTGTTAAGATTATTTCCTGATAGCCGATTAATACACAAGATTTAAAACATCGAGTATGCATTTTGTAAGCACTTTATCAGATGAATTAAAATCAAAATTTGATATAGAACTGCATTTGTAGTCACAGGATCACATACTGAAATTTCATTCATAATGTGGTTGCCTTTTTAAGTTATTGCGTTTACTAGCATGCGAATATACTATCAATAAATAATTAAACTTTTAATACATTTGGTTCTAAGCATGAGACAGATAGAATTTTTAAATGTTATATCTATATGCTCTCATATATTGAGGTGTTGAGATAGTACGATTCTTTTCCGAAACTTTCCTTCGAACTTGGCTTCCAAAAAAGTAAAACTGGCGTTGTATTTTTTTTTCTTTTCTACAAAGAATATTTTCACTTCCTTGAAATGTGACTGCAGAAAAGAAAGAATAATTATTAATTAATTAAAATTAATTAAATATATCGCATTAACAAATTTTATATAATTTTAAATAAATATAAAATAGCGTTGAAACATATATATTTATTTTAATCTTAAAGTTTTGGGAATGTGGGAAAAACAATCAGAAATCATTTTAATTCTTTAGTTTGATTAAAATGAACGAAAATAAAGCTTTTTTTCTTTAAAATTAACCTTTTCAAATCAAAAATTTATTTGTTTAATTTTTTATTCACTAAAATTAATATCGAAATAAAGGGAGGAAGAAATGAACATTTATTTTATGTTAGTTGCATCTCTATATATTTATTATTTTTTGTTGAATTTAATACAGCAAAAATATCAGACGATTTTATAAAATTTAAATTATTTTATCGATTTAGAATTAAATTTAATTCAATCAATCTCAGACAATTCTGATAAAATAGTATATATTCAAATTATTGGCAGCATATATAGCTATTTTTATTCTAATCAAATTTCCCTTTACCAGATTGGCAATAAAAATACAGCCAATAAATAAAGGGAAATATATAGAGCAGAAAATATAACTAATTTAGCTATATAATTAAAAAAATATTTAGATAAATGAATAAAAAAGTTGAATTTAATGTTATTTTTTTAATCATTAGACTAATACAGAAAGGCATTACTGTATAATAACTACAATAGTTAGACTACAATAGTTAAGCTGCCATCAGAAGCAATAAAATAAACCTCAATAAAGATAATAATAGTGCTGAAATGATATTACTATTACCTCATTTTATTTTTTTAATTACTAAGAAACTAATTACTAAGAATTATGCAATCACGCATTTAAGAAACGCTTTAGCAAAATGCATTTTAAAAAAATATTTCAACAGAATTATTTTTTTTGTCGTTTTGTCAATGCATATAATAAATATTATAAGTCCGATTTTTTTTTAATCTCAAAACTGGAAAAACGCATAAATTCATATGCATATCCAACAATAGTTCATTTCATTCCGTTTTCGCAAATATAGCTATTTTGAGAACAAAACAAGAACCATCTCCCTACTGGTCCGTTTTTCTTCCTGAATGACTAAGAAGGCTCGAAGAATGGAACATTGACAGATCCGCTTTCCGCTCCGTCGACCCTTAGAAACCTCGGGCCCTGAAAATATACGGGGGAGGGGGAGGCCAGATTATCTTCTTTTGCACTTTATTGCCCACGAATGTCAAGACGAAATGTGAGACAACTTTCGCGCTACAATGCCAACCACAAAATGTTTTAATGATTTATTCTTTTTTTGACTGATTCAAGCTGTCAAAACTGCAATAGGATATAACCGAAATCGTTTGCGGTTAAAGATCGGAACCGAAATGAAGTGAAGCGAAGTGACACCGGGATTAACCATGAACTGAACAGCTTGAATGGTAGATAACTTTGATATGGCCTACTGACACGTGTTTTAACAAATTAAATTTCCGATTATCCAAATAATTGCTGGCATTATAATTTATCCTACATTCGTAGAAGATATGTGTTTACAACCTTAAAATCCTTGTCACTTGAATTAAATGCAAAAGTAAAACATAAATCTATATAAATATCCGAAATTTTGAATGATTTTTAATTAGAATTTGTTTTATATAAAAATAAAGGAAACTTATACAAATTTCAATATTAACCACTTAACTGTCTTATCCGCTATCATACGAACAAAAAGAGACTGTGGGTTCCCTTACAAATATTTCTGCCATTAATTAGTTCTTGCTCATAAGTTAGTATCCTTGAATTAATTTTTATATCCTTAAAAATGGATTTTAAGACTAAAATATTGTCCAGAAGTGGTGTTTTAAAGCGGAATGTTTTCTAAAAAAATGTTTAAAACCACATTTCAGTGACTCAGTCAATGTTCTTCAATGTTACATTCTTAATGTTTCCCCGCCACTTTTAATATTCTGCCATATATTCGGCTATCTACTACATATATAGCACATATGTTAAGGGTTGTATAACGTCTGATAAAAAAAGTTTCTTAAAATACATATCTAATTTTTCACTTCACTTATAATTTTCTGCCATAAATCCAACTATCTCCTGGATATAAGGAACAATGTTAAAAGTCGTATGACATCCGATAAAGGAATAGCTAAGTTTCTTAGAATTCGTATTATCTAATTTTTTCCAGCCATTTTCAATTGTCTGCCATACATAGCCATACATATTTCTAGAATCTATGTCTTTGAGCTATAATTAAGGAAATAATTAAAGAATTTTAATGCGGTCACGTTTACGAAATGGCACTTTAGAGTGAAAAATCTTCTCGCTTATACCCATCGAAAAAAAAGAAAATGAAAGAAAGAAAAAACAAATTTCAAATAAACCTGAAAAATGTATATACATTTAAAATAACAAATAAATAGTATATCTTTTCTATATATTTAATCTTTTTTGTAAAGTTTGCTTTCTTGTATGAAAAAGGTCTGTGGTGCAAAAGCTAATTTTCAATAAAAATGCATTTACAATCCCTAACGATAATTTTATTCTATAATGAAATTAATATAAATAAAAAAATTCTAAACATCTAAATTTCCTATAAAGACGCCAACTTCTGAAGTCCTCTGAATCAAAACTCAATTTCGAATATAATTCGAATGCAAACGCTCAATTCCATATTGTGTTGATCCAACTAACCGTGATTCTTTTAGTAAATTTTTAATATTGCGTGCACGTCAAAAAATATTAAATATTCTTTTAGCAATCTTATTAGTGATTGAATAATTTTAAAAAATAGAACAAATTGAATTACTGATGCAGATTTCATTCGTTACTTTTTCGCATACAAATTATTTATGCAAAATAGAATGTAAAGAATGTCCCAAAGGATGTAGTGTAATCGAAAAAAGGTTCGAAATCGAGATTTGGATTCTTCACGCTTCGGATCTCTCCTAGTTAGAAAAGAACATTATTAACTTTCTGTAAACACGATATTTCAAAAACATAATTTGGGCTACGTGGATTGTATTTGTTAAGATGGACTGTATACCAAATGTGTAGATTACTATCATATTTGGAATGGAATCTGTTCTGATTCTGTCTGTCTATCCGGCTGCCAGACACGATAACTAAATAGATAAATGATAAAAATATGTAAAATTTGGCATCGAAGTTTAGTGTATTAAATATAAATTAGTATCAGATTTGAGATCAAATCCATCTATGCATGTAAATACAAGAAATCAGGAAAAAAAGCCAAGCCGTAAATACATTAAATTTAGTATGTTATCATATGACTACAAAGTTTTATGTGAAATTTCATTTTCAACCATAGAAGAAATATGTTTTCTGTCTCTATTATATTAGCTGTAAGTCAGCGATTAATCGCCCAAAAAATATCATCAAAGGATAGTGAATTCGATAAAAATGCCAGCCAGTACCTTTCAATTAATGCACTAATACTGGTTTTGTTAACCAAACTGCGAAGCTGTCTTTCATATATAAGCAATTGAACTAAACTCTCTTGTGTGAAAATCATGTGAGAACACAAATCTAAGGATTATGGACCTACTCGCCTGGCCCAAGATCCCTTGGGCAGTGAGAGGGGTAGAGGGATAGCGTCTTTGAGTGTTGGTTGAGAGGGAGAACATCTTTATTAGTGAAAGAGAAAAAAGTTTCGGGCAGATCCCTCTAACAGAATTTCAAAATAGAAAACAACAATTGTCTCATCTTTCCCAAAGTTGACTAACAAATTATAATCATGGTTCAACAATTTGCTTTTCTCCCATGCAATTGTGTGGGCCGCTGGGGCCTGTTAGTAAGATCTCAGCTCGTGAGTCATAGGGCTTTAGATTCGAGTCCCGATGCCACCGAAAGGCATGGAGGCATGGAAGGCAAGGAGGCATGTTGCACGTTAAATCCATCAGGGCCAAACGTTCTCCAATTGGTGGGGCGTGTCGGTTACAACAACTCCTGTCGATACTGATACGTTCAGTAGTGGCGGGGTGGTCGGCAGTGCAGAAAAAATTGGTGGGGCGTGGTTTGGAGACGGGGATGCAAGCCCAGGTGTCGTCTTCGTCATCCGACAGAGGTTCAAAATTGTTCGGTCTGTCCTAAAATATCCCAAAGGTTGCATTATAGCAGATCGTTGATATAACTATGCGGAAAAAACCAAAGCCAAACAATTGTGTTTTTGTATTGATTTATTCTACTTTTACACAGTATATAGGTAGTATAGAACATATACAGATTGTAATTCTTATATAAAAGAAGTATTCTCAAAATATTATACTTTAAGACATTGATAAATTCTGCTACTCAAAACGCTTTGAGGTATAAGAACTTTCAAAATTATATCTATGCATTGGTCTATTCATATGTAATTGATGGCTTACAAGTATTAAAAATTAGTAATTGTATTAGTAATTAAAAATTAGTAAAAATTAATATTAGTAATTTGGAAATTCGACATATGCCCCGTGCTTAAAATAAAGTATATCGTATAGTAATTTTTTCAACAGGAATATATTCAATTCCCTAAACATATTTTTGGGGGTTTTTTGTGTGTGTGAAATATTAAAATTCCAAATGCGATAGATTTACAATGTTACTTTGAATGTGTGTCAATAAACTCAAATTGTAATTTATAATACCAAAAGTTAAAATCCTTTTAACCAAAATATTTTCAAATATACAACTATTAGTTTATCTCAATGTAATAATGAATCATATCAGCTTGGTAGATCATATCACTCGAAACTTTGGCAATCTTTTCTTTTTAAAAAAAACCTAGGCCTTATAAGCCTGAGTTTTTGAAAGTAGATTTTAGATATTTTTGACTTTCATTTTTTGAAACAAACATGGGAAAAACAACTTTTAAAATTCATAGGTTTTTTTAAGAATGATTTACGACCATGAAAAGAAAACATTCTAATCTGCAATACTCTACTTAAATTCGAAAAAAATAAATGAATTATGATAAATATAGATTCGAATGTTCTATTCAAATAAAAACTTTTCATTCAATATTTTGATTTTGGAAAAGTTTTTGTTACGCTCAATGATTGACCTTGTAAAAAGGTTTTGTTAGATTCTTGTATTACTGTTTTTTGTTGTTTTACTTTCTCTTACAGTGTGTTAAAATTCTTGTAAGATAAATTTATTTTTTTGTAGAATTTTTTTTGTGATTTCTGAATACTTGTTTTATACGCCATTGTTATAATTATTGTATTCATTTTATTTTGAATACCTTAAAATCCATTTATTTCTTTGAAACTTTAAGCATTTAAAGAGTTACTTTTCTAGGTTTTTCTTACCAAGAAAAACCAACGATTCTATCTTGAAAATCCTTTCACTATTGAAAGTTTTATTACACTTCAACATTTTTTACTTCGGTGTGCCTTCTTTTTTTGTTGTCGTTGTTGTTTTGTTTAGTTTCTGAAGAGGTTTCTTTTCCCTGAAGACAATTTAATGGTCAAAAGCCAAGAAATCTAGCTGCCTACTCTAAGTGTTGAATAAATATTATGTAATAAAATATTGTATATTACTCCCTGTTGATATTAATTTTCATTATAAACTGCTAAAACTCTATTTAAAATATTAAACATTAATTAAATTCAATTAATGAATTGATATTTGAAAAAGTGTATTAACATTGGACGTCATCCCCCACAAGTTTTAAAAAATGTATTTGAACGTGAGTGAATGAATAAAAAGTTTTTTATTAACGATTAAAAATTTGAACTCCCTATATTTATTTTTATATATTTATATATAAATATATGAAGAGTGGGAATTAATAATAGGAATTGACAGAATTATAAAGTCTTCAGGCTGGATTCATAATTTCTTTCTTTCTTATTCTTTTTGCTTATATTAGCTTAATATTTTTTACTAATTAGGTATTGTAAAATAAAATATTGTATTGTAGAATAATATATTATATTATATTTATTGTATATAAATAAATAAATAAACTTACAATGACCAAAAATAGACATTAGTTGGTAATTATTTTTCGTAAGTTAAGTTTCATACTGAAATTTTCTTATTGTGTAGGGTTAATAATATTTTCAGCTTCTATTCCGATTGGCAACATACTTGCTTTAGAGTCTCAATCTTATCCCTTATAAATTAAAAAAATTTCAACATTTTTCTTGAAGGCAAAATGTTAAAATTAAGGGTTAAAATTCCATTTTTTTTTCATTCTGATTTTAATTTAAAAAATATTTTTAAAACCTAATCTCTGAGCCATTTGCCCACGGTAATTTTATTAAACTATTCCATAACCTTACGTATATGCTCTCTTATCAAATTGAAAACTAAAAGATTTACCCACTGAACTTTTGTATGTGACGGTAATCGTGTCAACGTATTAACCGTCTTAAAATGATACATTCTGACTGCGTGAGATACAAAACCTCATGTTCACCGTGTTAAAGAAATCCTTTTGAACATTGCGGCGTCATTTTTCTTCCACGAATATTTTGATAATCCGCAAATCACCCTGAGAAGAACGGTGAGTGAGTCGTTCATCCCCATTTTGTCAAGGCCGTTCGTCAGAGTGCACGCTAGGCTGCTCGGCCGGAGGTATCAGCGCGCAGGTCATCTATTTCTTTGGCAAAATATTAATATCAGAGGCAGGGAGCTGTGACGGGCGCACACGATTAGACGCTTTGTTTGTGCACCCCTCATTCGAATCGATTAAGGATCTGAATTACAGAATCTTTCCAAGTACTTAATAAAATCCGCCATCATGAAATATTTTCTCACGGACAGACAGACAAATGCTTTCTTGTTGACAGCTTATCTGCAATTATGTAGGAAAAATAACTGTCTAATTTGAGTTATTATGTCAACAAATTCGGGATCTGATTTCTGAGTTATATCTTAATAATTTTCTTGGGTTTTTTTTAGAAGTATGTCACTAGTGTCTTAACCCCGCTGAGTGGATTAGTGGATTAGATATCGAGTGGGTTGTCTAATAAATAAGACTTTTAATTTTAATATAACAATTAAAAATTTACGCATCTATTTCTGTATAGATATTAGTACTTAACAAATAGACCGAAGATACGTTTATTAGAAGATACGTTCCCACTTATCTAATTAATTCATACTAAAAATAATTTAAATGAGAAACTTACATTTAAGAGATAGCGAAAAGAGGTTATCCTGTTAAATAGATATTCTGAATCATATATCTGTGTAAAACAATATTAATATATGTAAAATGTTTTAAAGGTATCACTACTTTTTGTCGAATTTCTCAGATTTTTTTCAGACAATTTGCCAGCGATTTATCTGTGAAAAGTTGAAACAATAGCCAAAGTAATTAGGTGGATGATCTGAATAAGATATCAATATAAAATAAAACTACGAATTATGTCTGAAAAATCTCCAAAAAGTAGTGACTAATTTCTCAGACTTTTCAGCCAACTTGAAAGCGATATAGGAGTGAAGAATCGCAACCGTCATCAAAGTAGATATATGAATAATCTAAATCAGGTAACCATAAAAAATAAATTTAACATACGAGATATGTTTTAAAAGTATCCAAAAAAGGCGACTAATTTCTCAAACTTCATCTAACTTGCCAGCTATTTATGGGAGAAAGATTACAACTTCACCAAAGTAATTATTTAGATAATCTGAATCACATGTACAAATAAAACAAATTTAATATACGAGCTATGCTTTTAAAGTATCCAAATAGTGATGACTGTAAAGCTGACACATCATCATCATCAACATTATTTAGCCGGCGTCGTGGGAAAGAGGTAGCGCGTCTTCCTCGTGATCTGGCGTCCCGCGTTCGAGTTCCGGTCAGGGCAAGGTTATTCTGTGTTCTATCTGTGAGGTGTGTGAATGCGCCTCTCTCTAAAAAGTGTCTGTGCAAGCATGTATGATAAGAGTGTATCTTTTTCATATGAGCTAAAAGTCAAACTTCAGCCCTTGGGTTTTCAGGAGTTCATACCCTCAGAAGCTACTGCATCCCTCCTTCCGCTGCATATTATAATTACGCAATTTAATGCAATAAGATAAAATAAGTTTGTTTTATTACATTAATAAAATTTTATTTATTTTATTTCATAAATAAAATAAATTCATATTACGCAATTTAATGCAATAATATAAATTCGCAATTTAATGATGATGACGGACGCGTCATCATAATTAAAGAATTTTTTTAATACTTGTATATGCATACATTACATAAAATTAGAAATGTATAATTATTATTCAAAACATGAGATAATGATGCGATTTTTACTGTTTCTAGGATAGAAGCATAATTTTAAAATATTGGTACGTTTTTGACGTAGCGGGTTCGGATTGAATGGAGCTTACTTCAGGACAGCTCAAACAAATTTATTTACAGATATTTACAGGAGGACTTGAGAAAGGAAAACCTCAGATAAACACAATCCAGCAATCAACAGTCACTTACAGCGTAAATACAAGCCTTACGCACAATAAACACAGAATGCAAAACAGCTATCGTATAGCACAGCAACAGTAAATCACAGCGAGCTCAATAACACAACGTTAACAGCAAACGTAAACACAGCTCACTAATAACAAGCGAGAAAAGTAATCCGCTAGTCCAGCGAGGCGCTTCTCTTCGGAGAGAGGAACTGCCGATTTCGGCAGCCCGTCCCTTATTTAGCCGGGCGAGGGAGACGCGGAACTTCGGAAATCACCACGAGCGATCCAGCAGGTACCAGACTATTCTCTTCGCCAAACCTTCCGGCTGGCACCAAGCTCTTCGACGCCGTCTCCAATTAATTTCCCTTCTCGTGTTTCAGCGGTGTTTCCCCGCTTATAACAATATAATTGTTTTTTTCAATTTTACATAATAAAATATTGGCGATATTTTAAATTTTTCTAATTATCTTATAATTTTAAACGAGCATATATTCTTCTATGCATATAAATTTAATTATTTCGTGTATCTCAGACACGATTCTAACGATTTGAGTCAAATTTTATGTTTAGATAGGATTTTGCTTTTTAAGGTTATCTAGGCAGGTATCTTTCCTGAAAAAACTCGATTTTAGACACAAATAAATTATTTAAAAAAAAATTATTATTAGAATAAATGTATTCAACTTCCGTTGGAAACAATGAAGTGTAGTTGTCAAAACGTGAATGATGCGAGTTTTGCAAACCCTTAATTCGTGTGTTACTTTATGTTTTATTTTTTTACCTATGTATTAGTATTTAATATTTTGCTTTTTTAAGTTTATCTATATAGATCCCTCTCCTGAAAAAAAAATGCAATTTTACAAAAAAAATCTGATATTTCCATAACTAACTATTAGAGCCTTTTTCTATCTGCTCTCTGGTGACAATGTCATATAGCATCATCTCGGACCGATTTCACCATGGTAAAACTGAGTTAAGTTCAAAATATCAATAATGACAGATAAAAAGCAAAATGAATATTGGAATATAGCAGACAATTTCGAATAACTTGTTAAACTAAGTCCACTTATGTATGTTTGGTTGTTTATTTAAATGAAAGTATTAATTTTAGGTGAGTATGCTTAGCTAAAATGGATCACGTCTTTTTAGGTAAATTACACTATTTTAGGTTTTATTAGAATAACAGTTCATATGAAAATAATATTGAAAATATTGCCGGCTTGCTGGCACAGAGGTAGCGCGTCTGTCTCGTGTTCTGGAGGTCCCGGGTTCGAGTCCCGGTTCGGGCATGGTTGTTCCTTTGTGTGCTATCTGTGAGATGGGTGAATGTGCCCCCCTGTAAAAAGGGGCTGTGCAAGCGTATGTGTGTGTGTTTCATCTTCATATGAGCTAGAAGGCAGACTTCTGCCATCGGGTGCTCAGGGGTTCATACCCTCAGAAGCTACTGCACCCCTCTTTCCGCGGTAAAAAGCGGGCACGACATCATCATCATCATTGAAAATATTCATATGTAATTAATACGTTTTCCATGGATTGAATGGATATCTCCTGAAGATATAATTTCGAACCTGAAAAATGCATCGCATCAAAACACTATCAACAATTATAGAAATAGTAAATACTTCCTCTCGCTGGGAGACATCCCTAGCATTGCAGCACTATCCCCCTGGTCAAAAAATCGAAGGGAAGATGTTGTTTTGGCCAGACTAATCTGTAAAACCATTATAACTCCAGGATTGTTAAATCGTTTTAATCTTCACAATGACCCCCTTTGCCATGACTGTAATAGCATCAATGATATTGAACACATACTTCTCTCGTGCAAAAAATATACATACTATAGAGACAAATTGTGGACTTTTCTCCAGTTAGATAAACAAGATATATCCTTCAAAAATTTGTTGCTCAAAATAACTGCTAACAAGACTAATCTACAAACTTCCCTTCAAGTGATGAAGCATTTCAACATCTACTAAGTTTTTCGACCACATCCATTTGTGACCTTGCTTTGAGACTCGTCCCTTTTTCACCACTCTTGTGTTGCGAGAATGCTCCGTCTTCTTCTACATCTTCTCTTCATTGGAACTCTCGAATATGTACTAAAGTGCACCTGTGGAACTGCTTTTAACTGTTAACTGAGTGAAACAACAATTTGTTTTTTTTTGTGCTTGTGTTTTATTGTTTATTGACCAAATCTTTTAGATATTAACATCTGGAAAACGGGGATAAAAGCCATTGTATCTTTATATCTTTCAAATTTAATACGTGATTCGTAACTAAATATATTCTCCGAAAAAAATATGATTTTACACAAAATAAAACTAAGTAGCGAAATGCGGACTTTAATATGTTGGCTTTCATTTCATTTAATCTATATTAATAACTTTTAAATTGATATGTCATCATTTTTATTAAAATTTCTAATTCAAGTCTTTTCCGTTCATATATCATTATACTTCAATCCTGGTGAGAATGGTTTATTGTATAGTAAAAAAAAAACCTTGAAATAAAAAAAAAGTTATAATAGTTTATATATATATATATATATATATATATACTAAGTAACGAAATGCGGACTTTA
>JAOUZG010006261.1:2140229-2153241 GCA_026289955.1 Argiope argentata
GTGTGTGTGTGTGTGTGTGTGTGTGTGTGTGTGTGTGTGTGTGTGTGGCTGGAGCAAATTAAATCTATCTTGGTCACAAAGTTCTCCATGTCGTGAGTGATACCGCTGGGGAACTGGGTCAGAAGTGTACGTTCTCTGTTTCAGATCTCAATTACGATCTGTGGATGCATGAATGAAGTCCGCACAGTACAAATGGTTTGTGACGTGTGTGAGCTAGAAGTCAGACTTCTGACTTCGGGTGCTCAAAGGTCCATATCTTCAGAAGCCACTGCACACCTCTTTCCGTTGTAAAGCGGAGCACGTTAACAACAACAACAATTGTGACTATTTAATAAAAAGTAACTAAAATAATAAATTTCTTTATTGACCTTAGTAGGAATTGCCTTAAAATTTTTTTATATTACTTGTTCCCCTGTGTCTTTGTAACATATAAGAGCACAAAAATTCTTTTTATACAACTTTAAAGTCTACAGTTAACTTCAAATATTATTCTTATACGGTATTTTCTCTATATTTATTGACATTAAAAACTCAAAAAATATTATATTAGTTTTCATGCCTCTTTAAAATTTATTTGTTTGTTACTTTCAATTAATAAATTTTCTGTTAATATCAATTTTATTATAGATAATATCAGTTTCATTCTTATGTAACATTTTCAGTATTTTTATGCCTCAAAACAAATAATAAAATTTCAGTCAATATCAATTTCTGTGCCTTTTCTAATTTTATTTATTTGTCACTTTCAATAAATAAATGTTCAATTAATAAGAATTTTGTTGTTATGCAATATTTTTCTATTTTTATGTCACTTCAAAATTCAAAAAATACGGTTATTGTTCTTTTCAGTTTTATTCTTATACTTTCTCTATTTTTTATAAAGCTTTAAAACTCAAATAAAAAAAAATTCAGCATCAATTTTCATTTCATTTTAAAAGCTAATGATTTACAATTTTCAAATTATGAATTTTTAATTAAAAATAACTTTATTCTTATGCAATATTTTTATGTTTTTTATTCAATTTCAGTTAATAAATTTATTTTCGTGCAAGACTTTCTCTATTCTCATACCATTCTAAAATTCAAAATATAAGTTTTTATTTAATATGAGCTTCATTATTATGTTGTATTTTATCTTTGAATTAAATTTTAAGTTAGTGTTACAATATTTTCTCGAACAATTGTTACTTTTATTTTCTAACGAAAATTCTATAATTTAATTGTGTGTGTAGTGATTATATGAATATATGCCAAATTTCATTCATTTAACATTGCTTTTTTTAATTGCAGCATTTCGTATTTACGTTGATAGACAGATAGTCTTATCAATGAAGAATTTCTGCCAATATCTTGCAATTTTAGTATAAAAGCTACTTTTCAGATCTCATCTATCTAGCACAATTTATTTTTGAGTTATCTTGTTCACAGACAGATTTGATTATGAAAATGGCCTTTACGCGCTCAGAGTGATCTAAGCTCATTGAATTATCAAGGTTGAATTTCGAACGATTGGAAAACTTTTTCAATATTTCGTATGCGAGAACGTAAAATAAAAAAAAAATATTTTCTTAATGAACCTTAAAGATAAGTAATCAGAGCTACTTTTGATAGATAATGGATATCAATTTCTTCTTGTGATGTCTTTAGGATAAGCAATAAAATTACGCATCTTAACGGTTGCATTTTCAGATTAGACTGTATAATTAGTCGGTGTAAAAAAAACACTTTCTGTGATTTCCTTATGGTCGATTAACGAGTCGAGACAACCTATTTGCGCCCATCACGGTCCAAAGCGACATCTTCATTTTTCTTTCTTTTAGATTCAACAAACAATCAAATTGCTCAACAAACCAACAACCTTCTCGTAATTACCTGTAATTTGACTATGGTTGATATTTCTAATTTACAGAAGCTTATGTTCTTGTTGAAACAAGAATGTTGTTATAATAAAACTTGCACCACTGTCATCTATGCAGCTGGATGAAGCCAAGGATTATTCGTTTGTTGATTCCTGGTTTTATATGAATCAGACAAAACATTTCTCATTAAGTGATGGGCCTGTTTTTCTTTAAACTGCTTTTAAATGCAATCAATCAACCGGGTAAATTAGTGAGCAAAATGCTTACGTAGCCATTAGCAGCTTAAAGATAGCAGTAGAGCATCTTATATGCACAAACACATTGAGTTGAAGCTACTTTACCTCTAAGGTCATATTCTATTCTGCTCTTACTTCTTGCTGAAAATACTTCGTGAAAAAAATGATTCCTAATTTACCTGCGACATCTGCTAATTCATACAGATATGTGTGGAGTGCATACCTGCTGTCAATGTATATAACGGATTCTCCAACAATTTTTCTCATAAATAATTTGTTATGTTCATAGGCACTATCAGGCCAAGTGTATCCGGATACCCCTTAAAAATGGTTCTGGTGGGTGACGCACTTTGATGCGTATTCGAAATTAACAAAAGCTTCAAAAGCTCTAGTAATGGTTTTTCAGATTGTATTTATGCGTTTGTGAGTCAATGAGTAATTCAAAGGAGTTTAGTGAGTTTAATAGTGACAGTATAATGGGATGCCACCTTTGTGGTAAATCAGTTCGTGAGATTGCGAATCTTCTATAAAAGCTTAAATACACTGCGAAGGATGTAATTGTGAAGTGGAAATGTCGAGCCAGTGAAACTTCTACTAAACGAACTGGTTGACCGAAAAAACATGGCGAACGCAGCCGCCGAACTCTGAAAATGGTATTGAAACAAAAACGCAAGTCCTCGTTGGTGGACATTTCTCAGGAGTTCCAAAGCTCATCAGCCACTAGTATTAGAAGTAGGACGGTTCGTCGAGAGTTAAAAAAAACTTGGGATTCCGTGATCGTGAAGCCGTTCACAAGCTGAACAACACTCCACAGAGTGCAAAGCATCGATTGAAATGTTGCAGAGCTCACTGTCATTGGACTGTGGACATGCGGTAAACTTTTCTTTGGTGTGATGAATCTCGTTTCACAGTCTGGCAGTTGTATGGAAGAGTCTGGTTCTTGCGGATGCCCGGCGAACGTTTCTTTAGTGATTGCATTGTGCCAAACATTAAGTTTAGTGATGGAAGCATAATGGTGTGGAGAATTTCTCGTGGTTTGGCCTGGGCCCGTTAACTTGTGTGGTTGGAACTAACAAAACTCTGATATGTATGTGGACATTTTAGACAATTCTACACTCCCAATTGTATAGCAATATTTTAGGGATGACCCTTTTCTCTCCCAGCAGGATCACTGTTCCATTCACACTTCGAGGCTTGCACAGACGTGGTTTGACGAAATGGGTATTCAAAAACATCTCACAGTCCCAATCTAGATCTCTTAGAACACCTTTGGGACGAATTAGAGCGCAGATTACGTAGCCAGCCTAATCGACCGTCCTCACTGCAAGCACTCACTTCAGCTCTGATGGATGTATGGAAGTCATTTCCTGTAGCCACCCATCAAAAACTGGTGGAAAGTCTT
Source organism: Argiope argentata (assembly GCA_026289955.1). Lineage (NCBI taxonomy): Eukaryota > Metazoa > Arthropoda > Arachnida > Araneae > Araneidae > Argiope > Argiope argentata. Next base: position 2,143,727 of record JAOUZG010006261.1, read on the forward strand.
CCCAGACGTCTGCTGGCTATCATCGATGCAAAATATGGACCAGTAACATATTATATATACATTACACTATATGGCCATACCACTAAATATCCAGATACTTTTGGCCAGATAGTGTATGCATTCAGGATTTAAAGTAGGTTTAATGCTACTCAGTTTAGCATACTGGGAGAAAAAAAATTCATACACTGAAAAAAAACGTTTGATCCATTGAAAAAAAATAACTTTCTTTTCCATACCAATCTGCTTTTGACTTCAAAATGACTATTTAAAGCAATCTAGCAGGTTCTTCAACAATAATTTGTTTTAACAATGATAATAATTAATTTATGTTCTCGAATGGGTGAACAGCTACTGAAACGTAAAAAGAAATTAATGAAACGTTTATGAATAATAAAATAATTAATGATACTTTTCCCTATGTAACATATAAATAAATGAAAGTAAATTAATCACATAACTTTTTCATGATTCAAATTCAGTTCCGCTGTTTGTCATTGACCGATTGATCAAACCACATTAATTTCAAAATAAAAATGGTGATAAAACATCATTACATTGGCATTTGAACATAATTCTAACCAATAAATATCTAACTTCAAATGCTCATGTTAGCATAGATAAATATTATTTTTAAATAAAATTGTATGCTTTTAATTAGCAATTTCGATCTCTAAATCATTAAGACGATTTCGAAACACGAGCTTTTCATAGAATAAAGAGTAACTTTAACGCTCACAAAGAGTAACTTTAACCGGTTAACTGTCTTTGTCGAGTAAACTCGTCATGGAAAAAGAGCAACATTTTGAATTTTGACAAGTTTATTCAATGACAATTATAACATTTATATAATAATTGTTTAATTATTATATTTGTAATTAGTAAAAATATTAAGTTATTAATATAAGCAAAATGAATTTAAAAAAATAAAAAAAGGAAAGATGAATCTGACTTGAAAACTTTCTTAAAGGGCATCCTCATACAAGGATTCAAACAAGGGATTTTTCTCTGCGAGGGGGTCTGATTTTTGTCCAAAATACTAATCCTTTGTGACTCGAAAATCCCCAGAAATTAAGGCCTTGAAGATAAGCTAGTATCAGCAAAAAAAGACAATAAATTATACAAATTTATTACTTCAAAATCCAATCAAAATCACAATCCAATCACAAACACAGGCTGCGAACAAGTCATAAAAACAAAAACAAAACACATAAATTGCAAAAGACCTCGTAATCACAAATCAAAAAAAAAATCATTGATGCAAGAAAGCAAGGAAAATACCAATTATAAGAAAAACACCAAATAATCCATAAAAGGCATGGATTTTTGGAGTTTTATGTGTGTGTGTGTTTAAGACAATTTAAATACGTATTTTCCAAAGAGATCGGAACAGTTAACTGGTTAAATAAACTATTTTTTATATTCTATAAAAGTGCTAACACATTTTTACATTATTAAAATTATTTCTTGCGGGTTTTTTTAATAAAATAAACTTTTCTAATTTTTTTAATTTAAGATTTAGAAATTAAAATAACTGAATAATACTATCCGATATTAATAATACATTTATATTTAATACTCTTATAACAGCTTTTCTTTATCCCAACTAAATTGAATTAAATATCATTTTCATACTAAAGTTAAAATCATTGATTAAGGTCATAAAACAAGTAGCATTTTTTTTTTTGAAAAAAGTATATTTAAAGTCAATTCCTTCTCACATCAACAAAGAAAAATTTTATTTTAGTTACTTTTTATTTAATAATTACAATTAATATAAATAATTTATTCAAAACTTATTAATTTTCAAAAGAATTGAATACGCATTCGTAACGATCACATGAAAAATACTGAAATCCTTGCATTTTATCCATTCAGCTACTACCTGTTGATTTCTGTTTTCATCGCAAACTGCTAAACTCTATTAAAAAGTATTAAACTATGCATTATAAAGTATTAAAAGTTAATTGAATTCAATTAATGTATTAATATTTGAAAAAATATATTAACGTCAAGTATCATCCACAACTAGTGGTTGAATAAAAAATATTGTATTAAGGATTGAAAATTCGAAGAATATATATAAGTTTCGATAAGTTTCGATTTTTGTACCTGAAAGGTTTTAGGTTCGAAACCTGATTTTATCTATCAACCACCAATTATTTTAAATACATTTGTATTCCATTTGGAAGAGTCTTCGAAATTTTGAACCATCGCCACACGACGAAAACTCTCCCTCAACAATAATAATGTCACACCAAGACATTAATGTCGCTAAGTACTTCTACACACTAGTACACTTTAAAAGTAATTTCTATGTTGAAATATCTTCGAACTGGTACTGGATCAAAAGTTCAAACAGGAGATACTGGTTCAGATATTATTCTCGTTATTTGAACATGATTCAAATTAAAAGTCTGTTCTAATATAGCACTCATGTTGCTCAGAGACTGACTAAGGCAGGGGCATACGGGGTAGTTACCCCGGACTCCCCACATCAGAGGAGATCTCAATTCGAATAGATGGCTCATTTTACGTTTTCTTCTTCTTCAATAATAAAGTTCGGTTCTTCATTACTGAAGTAGTAAAGCAAAGCCCCCCCCCAAAAAAAAAGTTTTTGTTCCTCGCCCCAATTAGGCTAAGTTGAGCCCTGTTATTGCTTCATAATGGGTCTTGGATATAATTAAACTAAAACGAGCTACCTTGAAGGAATGTATAAGTTGCAAGCTATTACTATTAATACTAGCTATACTAGCAATATTAGTATAGCTAATATTAGCTATATTAGTTCAACCAGTATTAATACTAACTATACCAGCTAGTAATACTAGCTACGGTTGCATGTAACATTAAATTTCCAAAACACACAAACGGCATAGTCAGGTTGGTGAATTTTGAAATTGGTTTTTTCATTATTTTTACCTTGTCGTCTAAAACTGCCTAAAATTTTACCAATGACATACAATAATTAAAATTCCTTCACACCTACCGCAAAAAGGAATACTAATCAATGTAATTCCAGAAAAGTCTCTTTCGTTTCCATGGAAGAACTGAAATGAAAAGGGAGGGGAAAGTTTGTTAATCATTTTTAAATTACAGCTCTGTGTGTGGTGAATTTTAAGCCATTAAACAGAAGATACTTTCTTTTTTTCTGCCTTCTAGGTAAAATGTCTGGATGCTGAAATGGAGGATGCTGGCATAAAGTAGTTCAGTATTTTGGCGAGCAATTAGCTGGAAAGACACAACTGTGTTATTAATTGCTAGACGTTGTCTGAAGATCCGCGTCATTTAAGTAATTACGTTTCGGTTCAGTGTTCCATCCCCAAAAATGGAAGATTAAAGTTTCGAAAGCTGATTAGTTGGTATTGTTCAAGTTATAATTGACTCGGAATACTTATGATATTTTAACATGGTAAAGATTATAAACTGGTTTGCTATTTGTAATATGCGTCATACATGATAAGACAGCGAGTGTGGTTTCCCCAAAATTTTGTCTCGTGCTGTTCAATTAAGGCCTACATGGCATTAAAAAGGCATTAATGACATAGCATTAAATAGAGTGATATATAGCTTTATATAGAGCAAACTAAATATAGAGCTTTGAGATAAATTCATCATTTTAGCCAAATCCATTTTATGAACATGTACCCATTTGGCGAATGAATGAAACCTAAATGTAGCATGATAAAATAAATTTTATTTATAGCATAAGATAATGTTACAAACCTGTGAGTTTTCTTCCTAGCACGAATAGTGGTATCATAAGAAAGACCGTTTTACGATCAGGGAAATATTTACAACTGGATTATCAGTTCCACATCTAATACCGAAAACTCACAGGCTGTCCGCGTATCCGGCTTCTGCGTGTAGCTCCAGAGATCTACGGATTACTTCGGGTAGATCTTTACAAATAAACTGGAGACCATGTGGTATCTCTTCTACTCCAGCACTTCAGCTCTGCTCACTGCTCGTCTCGTTGTTGTATCTGCTCTCGTCCAGTCTCTAGTCAGATCAACTGGTCTCGTCTACCGGATCAGCTTGTCTCGTCGGTTCCGCTTCTTCCAAAACCTTCCATTTTAACATTGGTGAAGTTCCGCCTCTCAGGCTCGCCGGAGTTGCCGATCATCCAATCATTCTTCTGAAATACTCCCATTGATCAGCTGTCAGCCATGGGAATTCTTTCAAAACATCCACCGTCTTATCAGAACCTTCACAATACACAAATATTCGCATTTGGAGGTTTTAGCACTTCTTTCTTCGATGGGTCGTAAAAGCTTATGTTGTTCATTATTGGGACTTTATCCCAGTTTGGTTGGTCCATAGAAGAAATAGTCCCATCTGGAGGTTTGGCACAATTCCATTCTTCAAAGGGCCGCCATCGCATGTGACTCCCTTCATTCCAAAGGTTAACATCATAGCGGGAGAAACGCAATGCGCAACAAAGGAAGAATCCCCTCACAGCTGGCCAGAAGTAACAATGTTCGAACATGTGTCTCTTTAAAGTGAGACAAGTTTAACGACTTCTTTACAATTTAATGCTCCGTCCAAACAGCGGAAAAACGGACCTCTTCTGAAAGGATTTTGCTCAAAATTTATTAGAAATCTATTTATTCGGAGTAGAGGCTACATGCCAAATTTCATCTATCTACTTCAAAGACTATATGAATTCACGGATAGATTGACAGAATTAGAAAAATGTTGTTGTTTTTTCTGACGATAAAACTTGAAACCTAAAATTTCGTGAACAACACGATTTTCTTTAATCATTCTAATGATTTCTCCTTGTAAACTTCGGATACCTGAAAGCAAAACTGGTGAAAAAAATTACAATATATTTTTTTTTCAATTCCTACTGTTATCTCACACCTCCCTATATGTATATATCTTTTACAAATTTTCAATCGTTAATAAAATACCTTTTATTCATCCAATCAAGCCCAAATTAATTTTTTAAACTTGTAGTGGATGACATTTGTTGTTAATACAGTTTTTTCACATATTAATTCATCAATTTTAATAACTTAATTAAAAACTAACTTTCTGGCCAAAACTCCCCCCCCCCCAGATAATAAATAACGAATTCGGTTTGTTTCTTCCGCACATTAATGAGGTTAAGCTTAATATGTTTTCGGTAGATTATTTTAAACGATTCTGTTTGTTTTCATAATGCTTGATGCATTTAAAGTTAAACATTGTTAATGAATCGATTTTCCCGATTCATTTTGAAGTACTTTCGAATTAAAATAACACTGAGTAAAGAAAATTAGAAATTTCTAATCTGAATTGCGGTCCTCAACTGGTGTAGAAAAACCATGCATTTTGCGTTGTCATAGTTGGCTTCGAATCCTCAATTGGCGTTGAAAACTCAACGCCAGTATATTATTTTGATCAACTATTTATAATAATTGTAATCGTTAGGCCGGGATAATCTGGTTGGTATGGCGTTGGATTCCCATCCTTTGGACTGCGAGTTCGAACAACATATATAGAAAGGAGAATGGGAAATTCGCATTCAATTTTGCCGCTTAATATTGTGACTCTGTCATATTTCTATACATATTTACATTAATTGTCATTATTTAATAAAGAGTAACTAAAATAAAAAATATTCTTTGTTAACCTAAGTATTAATTGATTTAAAATAATTGTTTTTTATATCACTTGTTTTTATGTATATAGAAACTTCCATGTATTGAATTACTTCCCAGGAAGTGCCAAGTTGAATGTATAAAAATTCGATTGCATATAATTCAAAATAATGCATATAATTTTTATGTTTCATTATAAAAAGGCATAATTCCAGAATAATACGTATAATGTTTGTGTTTCATTATAAAAATTTTGCATGTTGTTCCAAAATAATACATATAATATTTATGTTTTCTTATAAAAATTGTATTTATAATTCCAAAAAAGTACACATAAGGCTTATGTTTCATGAAAATTATATGTATTATTTCAAAAGAGTATATTTAATGTTTATGTTTCATTGTATAAATTATGGATACTATTCCAAATTAATACAAATAATGTTTGTGTCATTAAAATTATATGTATCATTTCAACAAAATGCATGTAATCTTTATGTTTTATTTTTAAAATTATATGTTTTATTTCCAAATAATGCATATAATTTTAATGTCAACACTGATTTTAAAATAATATCTGTGTTTAAGTTTTTTTTAACTAAATAATATTTTTTCAGATTTTAAACTAAGATTTTTATAAAGAAACATTTTTCTTCGTACAAAAACATAAAAGCTCCAAAGTTTCCAACAAAATCTGAAATATTTTTAATCCTCGAAAGATTGACTTTAAGAAGTACTTATTAACATAAGAGTAGCCTACTGACTGTGTGTTTTGAGTCAAATGATCTTTCCCGTTACGGATAAAATCCTCTATCGAAAGAATCCTACAGCAATATTTTTTAAAAGATTCGTTTTCTTCGATTATAATTCAGAGAGATTTACATTTTATGTTTAAAAAATAATAATCTCACTAAAAATACTAAATTTATAATAATCTAGAAGGAGGAACTTACCGTTGTTTAGCGTACCAAATTTTTTAAGAATGAATGTAATTGTCCGTTCGTTGGTAGGATTAGATGAGGTCTGTTTAACATATTTACTATGTTCATATTCTTAAGACTAGAGATTATATTTATAGGTATTTCCTTGATTTCGAAGTGGAATATTCTTTCTTCTATTCTAATGTTAATAAAAAATTTTGAGATAATTTCTTTTTTATTATTCAGTTTAAGATAGGTGGCTAAATTCTGAAAGTTTTTTTTTTTTTCTTTTTTAAAAAATATTATAAATTAAATTTTTGAAATTTCTGCAAAAAAAAATTCAATGAAAAAGCACTTGTAAAAAAATTCAGTTAAAAGCCACAAATATTTGGAAATTTGGAAAAAATACACCTTTTTTTAACTAAAAAAAAGTTTTAAAACAAAACAATGTAGTTCAGAAATTTAACAAGTGGTTTGTTCAAAATTGTACAAATAACTTTTCGGCAATTCAAGAAATAAGAAATAACATTAAAAAAAGTTCTATTCACTCTTAAAAAGCTACAATTTAACTGATAAATAACCTAAAGATTTTAATTTTTTTACGTTACGAAACGTTAAAACAATTATACAATCTTTTAAGTTAATAGATTATTTTGTTGTTCAGGAACTAAAAAACGCTAGAATGAGTTCGAAAAATACATTTTTGGGCAATATATTTTTCGTCTGCAACAAAGATAATTCTAGCTAGACTGATGAAATTAAAACTGGACATAAAGATTTCTATCAAAGTTTGAGCAAAATTCGTTCAAAGGAAATCTGTCTGTCTATTCTAATTTAAACTAATGTAGTAAGTACGAAACGAAGAGAAATGGGCAGATAGAATCCGGTATGCAGATTTAATATCTTTAACATAGACGCCTATCAAATTTTGAGCGAAATCCATCAAGGGATTGGCAGTCTTTTGGTCTATACTTTCAGAAGGGGACGGGATGGCCTGGTTCGTAGAGCATTGGACTCGTACATCCTTTATTTACGGGTTCGAAGCTCACCGGCCAAAAGTTTCCCCGAGTGTGTGGTGATTGGCGCTCGTTGAATCTGTTCGTGGTCGCAAAGTCCTCCATATCGAGAGTAATACCACTGGGGACACTGGGTCAGAGGTGATCGTTCTCTGTTCCAGGTCTAAATTACGATCTGAGTTGTATGAATGACTTTGCATGAATGTAGTCTGCCCCCTAAAAAGGGTTGTGACGTGTGTGTAGCTAAGTCGAACTCTTGACCCTAGATGGCGCAACTTGTAAAACAAGAGACGGATATATCCAGCTTAAAATCTGTTGATGTATCAACGAAGTTTGTCCATGGCAAGTGCCATAAGTAACAACAACATACTTTCAGAAACATGTAAACGCTGTAACTTAAAAGACTTAACTGACTTATATATATAACTTGATAAGTTATCTTGTGACAACAAATGCAGCTTCAGATCAAATTTTTGTTTCAATAGATTGAGTAAAACGCATCTAAAACGCCAATTTGGTTTTTCCGATACTATTAACTGCATGTCGGGTATTAATCGCCCCAAAACTCGCCAAGGTCTCATGATAGATTTAGTACAAATGCCAAATTCACGCCAATGCTAAATCCCTTTATATTTCGTAACTGTTGTGCGCCAAGGGGCTCACTGGAATGACAATTTTACTGGGGAGTATCCTAGAAGGTTTTGAGGTGATCCCTCACAATGATTTTATTTTCATAAAAATAATTGATTTCGTCTTCTATGATTCCATATTGCCGAGCTACCACATTCGCCCAGAATAGTATAGAATTAAAAGCTCCATGTTTATAAAACTTCCTCAAATTAAATGAACGAAATAAAACCTATAAGAACCCAACCAGTTACACCTGATTAAACCTTAATATAATCTTAATATTTTTTACGAACTTCCATTAAAAAGCGCATTTTGGCAAGGATGCTTATTTGTAACGAAAAGCACCTTGAATTAAACACTGGAAATTTTGATAGATAAACTATTTAAACCAAATTTGCAGATTTCTATCAAATTTCCGACGATATTTATCAAGAAACTTTCCGGCTGTGAGTAAACAGGTAAACAACGAATAACATAAAAGATAGTTTTTTACAATCAATTCCAACTCAGGTTATTAGGGAAAATTTTATTTTATTTACTTTTTTATTAAACAATGACAACTCTTGTTCTCGTTTTCCGCATCACAACGAAAGGAGAAGTGCATGAGCTTCTGAGGGTATGGACCCATGAGCACCCGAGGGCAAAAGTTTGATTTCTAGCTCATACACGTCACAAACCCTTTATACGTGGCAGACTTCATTCATGCATCCACAGATTGTAACTTAGATCTAATATAGAAAAAGATCTTCTTTGATCCAGTACCTCTAGGGATATTACTCTCCACATGGAAAATCTGTGAACAGGACGGATTTAACGTCCACCACACATTGAGAATTTTTTAGCTGACATGTTCGAACTCGCAGCCCAAGGAATTCGAATCCAACACCCTACCAACCACGCTATCCCGGCCTAACAATTACAGTTACTATAAATAATTGATCAATTGGCTTGAAAGTTTGTTTTTTAATTAATTAATAAAAAATGAATGAATTATCAAACATAACTATAAAATCAACAAGTTTACAAGTTTACTACAAGTACCGACTACAAGTTTTAAAAAATGAGCTTTAACTTGAGAGGATATATATATATATATATACTGAGACAATTTTAAAAGAGGTAAATATAATAAATTGCCATTTTCATAATAAATTAGAAAGATACACAAATGTATTAACTCTCTTCTACTTTAAATTTCGGAATTTTTCGGGTCATAAAAGAGTTAATTTTTTAGACAATAGTCTAACTCTTTACAGAAAAAAGTTCCACTTTTTATTGGAATCCTTGCTTGATGGTGACCCTTGAGAAAGTCATCAGGCCGGATTTCTCATTTTTTCACTTACAAATATCTGTTTTTTATTCTT